>CABHPH010156519.1:0-50662 GCA_902168325.1 Peromyscus nudipes
CATTGGTTCACAGTTCATGTGTTTCCATTCGTTTGGCCACTTGTCCCTGTATTCCATCCATCCCTGGTCCCAACAACTCTTGCTCACATAAACCCTCCTCCTTCTCGCCAATTGGACTCCCGGAGCTCCACCCAGGGCCTGACCGTGGATATCTGCATCTAGTTCCCTCAGTCACTGGATGGGGTTTCTAGCAAGACAATTAGTCCACCTCCTTTTCTGCAGGGTTCCCTGAGCCCCGAGGAGAGGGACTTGATGGAGACATTTCATTTGGGTCTGAGTATTCCATGATCTCTCACTCTCTGTATGTTGCTTAGCTGTAGATCTCTATATTTCTTCCCACATACTGCAGGAGAAAACTTCTCTGATGATGGCTGAGCAAAACACTGATCTGTGAGTATAATAGAATATCATTAGGAGTCATTTTTTGCCTTTTTTGCCCTTTAGCAGAATAGTAGTATTTGGTTTTCCCCTAGGTCTCTAGCCCATCTAGCCTCGGGTTCTTAGCCATCCAAGCATTGGTGGGATAGGTTCCACCATAAGGAGTGGACTTTAAATTCAATCAGATAGTGGTTGCTTAGTCCCATAAGCTTTGTATTACTGTTGCACTAGTATATCTTGCAGGCAGGTCACCATTGTAGATGGTAGGCTTTATAGCTGTGTTGGTGCATATCTTTCTCCTTTGACACCATGCAGAATTACCTTCCAGTAATATGAACACTAGTATGTAGAGGTGAAGGCCCTAGGTAGGTACTCACTTGACTTTTCTGTGTTCACTGAGAACACAGTTGTGTAGGTGTTGTCTTCAGCAATAGGGCATACTATCAGTTTGTAGAGTGCCACCAACTGCTTTGACAACAGCCTAGGTTGTTTGGGGGTTCCCATGGGGTTCCTTTGGCCAGAAATTTAGTTAGATGTAATTCATACCTGGAACTAGAGCCTTCATTTGATGACAAGAGATGTCCAGTTGGGACAATATCTCCCTGGTTATTCAATGATTCCTTTTAGATCACCTTCATATATTATATATGTACATACTTTAGAAAGCATCTACTGTGTTAGGGTTCTATACTAGCCCTCAAATGGGCCCTTAGTTTTAGATGTCCATCCCTCACACTCCTCTTCACCCCCACCCTCATTTGATACTCCCACCAAGCTCCCCATACACCCATAATTATCTGTTCTATTTCCCCTTCCAAAGTGATTCAACCCTACCCCCTAGTCCTTCACTCTATACCTAACGTCTGTGGTTGTATGGTTGTAGCCTGCTTACTGAAGACTTAACAGCTAATGAGTTAGGATCAACATGTTAAGTCTCTCAGAAGTCCTGGGGAAGAGTTTCTAAGCAAAATACCTGACCCTTACATGAGTCATACACTCATTAAGCAACATGGTACAACAGATTGAGTAGAGAGAAGAAACACAAGAATATCTTCCATGAAAACATTGCTGTCATGGCTGTTAGTGATACCCTCTGCATCAAGTTCTTTCATAAAAAAGCTGAACTGTGGTCCAGCCACTGACTTATGATGGGCACAATACCATCTTCTTCTCCTAAAATATGAGCATCACAAAATCAAGTAAGGTTGACCCTTACTGTCTCCTGCCTAAGCCAACATGGGAATATTTTGTACCACAACTTTACATACTAACAGGTTATATTTTAGAAAGAATCTGACAGGGAAGAGAGTGTTTTGTTCACTGTGAAATAATTTATTATTTCATAATACCAACAGAAATCAAAACCTGTAGATTCACTGAAATATTTAATTCATATTTTGATACACATGAGTAATGAAAGCATTCAATATGCCATATGTTCTTTTCAACAACCTGATATCACAGAATGATTATAACTCACTACTATGAGATGACTTTGGATAGTATATGTCTCCATTTTCTCCCTGGCAAGTAAACGATGAGACTGAAATATAGTAAATAAATCCAACTTAGGGATGAAATGATTTACAGACAAGAGTATTTAACCAGCAGAATGAAGCTAAGAACTTCTAAAATAAAAGTATTTGAGTAAAAAAAAATTTTTCTTGAAAATCAGATTGACAGCTGCCAAGCTTTTTTCTTTCTTCCTCCCATTGATTTACACTGACTTTGTTTTTCTGACTTTTGTTTTAGAAACAAAAAATATATCTGCATAGGAAATCATTGTAGGTTAAGATAAAATTAGGAGGGCAGGACCTGTGAATTCCTGTTGGTCATCGTCAATGTATGAAGTTCTCCTGCAGAGCACATTATAGCAGGTTGGTATCCTTGCAAATTCAAGAAGCTTTAGATATCTCCTAGTGTCATCTACCAAGTACTGTCCCATGGAACTTTAAAGACATCAGTGTATTCTACAAAATGTCTCCATGTGATAGATGCAGTAACTGAGGTGTAGGAAGATGAATTACCTACAAGTGCTCCCATAGACATAGGTATTTACCCATTATCTTAGTTTTCTTTTATTCCTGAAAGAAATCAGGAAACAAAAAGTAGCATAGGTAAATGAATGAACTTAATTTGCCCAAATAGTCCCCACTGTGGTCATCTTGCAATTATTAGAAAACCCACAAAACAAAGGCCAAAATCTACACTAATGTAGCTATGAGTCGGTTTGAAGTATCCCCTTCTGGTAGCGCAGAGGTTACCTCCAATTACCAGCTGCCATGGTTGTGTCCACTTTCTGTTACAAACACAGGGTTTTTATTGTTGTTTCTCAAGCCTGAGCCTGAGGAAAATGAATAAACATTCTGTCTTAAGGTTTCTGAAAGAGGAAAGCAACTCTGGGGCTTTATGCCATTGTGGGATCCCTACTCATCCTGGCCTGGCAGAGTTGTTTGTTTCTAGCTCCCTTCCTTATAGTAAGTATATTTCCTTTGGAGATTAGCTTCAATTTTGGACTTCTGCATGCCTGTTAAACAGGCCATTGTAATGGTTTTAAAGGATGAATTGGAATATTGAGAGATCTAAATACATTAATTGCTTAATAAATGCCAGCTAAGGTTTTGCATATCAGGATACATGCTTACCATGCTAGCAACTTGGTTAGTGTATGTGACACCTATTTTGTATGTGTACTCATCTCTTCCCCCTTGATTAGCATCTCTTCCTTTTGAGGGATCTGTTATGCTCATTTCATCCTTGGCACTTCAGTGGCTGCCGTAATCTTTTCATTTTAGTGAAATGCTCATGAAGGGAAAATCACCTAAAAGAAAAGAGGTAAAAAGTGAAAAGAAAAACTCTGGTGGCATTGAAGTTTATCATTTGGGGCTTCCAATTTCATCTTTGTTTTCAGCACACAACACCTTGTACCAATTGCTTAAGAAGATTTTTGTGAGTTCTCAGTCACTTGCAACCAAAAGACTCCTACTGTGACACAGTAAAAAGGAATTCAAGTTCTTAATCTAGTATCTTACTACCATTGTATAGCTATTTTTTGATTTGGGCTCATTAAAAACAAACAAAAACAAGCAGCAAAACATATCCTTATTGCTGTAAGGAGTTAATCTACAGAACCTAAATATCCATTACACATATAACACCTTAGTCAAGTCTCAACCAAATGGAATAGGTACAATAAAGTGAAATTCTAAATATAGTTGACCTAACTCACATTCCATCTAAAGAAATACAGCTTTCACACATACCCCAAAATATGTTGGCATACCTGCAATTTCTTTTCACACATATCTGAACAACTATTTTCTTGCTGTTCTGCCTGCTTCAGAACTTAGCTATAATAAATTTCCCTAGAGAAGGTTATAAATGTAACTCTGAGTCTAAGATCACTAAAGCCAATTTGAAATTGAAGTGAACTGCTGAAACAGGAAACAGACAACAGTAATGCCCTGAATTTTTTGCACAAACCCAGTTTTATTTTCTCTCAATGTTAAAGACACAAAATCAAGCTACAGTTGTGACACAAGACTATGAAAACATTATTAGCTAATTGAATGTGACTAAGAAGAACTAATCATAATGGAAAGAAGGCAGAAATTAAGAACAATCTAGACCCAATTGTGGTTCATGGAAGGTTTCATTATTACTGACTGACCTTTCTTTCCGGTTTTATCCACTTTCAGAATGTAAAAAGGTAGGTGGACCACTATTCATCTTTAAAATGACCATTCATGATATTTTTAATGGAATAATTTATCTTTGCAAAAGTGATTGAAAATAGAAATATAATTACACATGTATATTCATTATTGTTGCCTGTCTCAAATATAAATAATTCTTAAAACCAATTCCAGACTATATAATTTAAAATTATTTGTTGTATTAATTCCTAATAAGTAATTTCAATATATTAAAAGTGATTATCTCTCTAAATACCCATATACTGCATGTAATTTGGGCCACTCATTAATCTTTGCTAATTGCTACTGATTCTGTTCTATTTTTGCTTCCATGGATGTCTCTCATCTGTTATCAGGCTAAATAAATTTCACTAAAACACACCATTATATAAAATCAATGTTAAAGCATGGGTTTTAAACTATAATCTTACCTAATAGGTATTTCCTAAAGTAGCAGTTTACAGGAAAAATTATAGCCATTCCTAGTATATTCTACACAGATATCTACCTAACAATGCTACAGTTGATGTCATCCCTGGAGCAAGGAGCTGGGTCTGACCTGGAAGCCTTTTCCCTAAAGACTAGCATTATTAGTACATGAAGGTGTTCTGACGCTATCAAGAGAAAAAGAAATCAATATTTCTCCTGAACTTTGATGCTACAAACCACAAAGACTAGCATGGCAAGAGATCCCCAAAAGGTGGTGTAATAGTGGCACTTAAATCACAGAGATAACAATTATCTAATTGGACTTCGGGCTTGGTCAATAGAAAGTAATTCATGCCTGGTACTAAAAAACTAGCCAACTACATGTGGCTGGTTAGGACACAGAAGCCAGAGGAGAATCTACTACCACCTTCCCAAACTAGTGTAATTTCAGACAGCATTTGAAGTACGTATCCATGTATCTACAGATAATTATTGTAAGGGTTTTGTGGTGAAAGAATGTCCTGGTGATTGAAGAGCTAAGGAATGGGGCAAAAATCACACAGACCTTATGCAAGAAATTTATTTGTGGCAGGGGATGCAAAAAGCCACCTCTGAGCCCAGATGAGACACAGACAGATAGAGACAGAGACAGAAAACAGACTCTCTCTCTCTCTCTCTCTATATATATATATATATGTATATATATAGTGTTATAGTTATATATGTATATTGTGATATATATCACAATAAAAATTAAAGAAAAAGAAGTCATGATTGAGATGAAGTCGAGAGCATGGGAGGAGTTGGGGGGAGTATGAGGGAGAAATAATGTAATATAAAGTTTATTATCATATCCATGAAGCACATCCTGATAAATATCACAGCATCACTCAAACTTGATTCCCTCAATATCCTTCTTTATTGTATGATACCACTTACATAATATTTTTACTGTGTATAGTTCATAGGAGTTAGGAAAAAAATAGTTGGTCTAGAACACTGCATATTTTCACCATGTTAAAATAGTAGTGGACTTTATCTCAAAGTAATTTTTGATAAAATTTTAGATATTATACTTGAGTAGTGAAATATATGTGTATCTTTTTGCTATATATTATGAAGCTAAATGATTACTGTTAAGATGTATATACTCCAGAGGGCCCATAGATTAACCTCTGGCATAGGTCTTCACAATGAAGTTCATGTGGTTTTCTTGGGAGCATTTCTGTGTTAGTCCTTACATGTTTATTTCACTGGTTACAGTAAACATCTGTGTAAGTAGATGATGAATGAAAATGGCCTACAGTTTACTGGTTTGGTTGTAGTAAGCAGAGCCATGCAAGACACTAATGAGGTGAGAAGGTCGAGTTTAACAAGTACCCTTGTGTTGACTCTGCCAGTGTGTTGACTCAAATTTGTCTTGGGCCATGTTAAAAAAAAATACAGCTTTCATTCATCATTTTGTATTTCCCAGACATTGTGCTAAACATTTTACATTATTTATCTAACTTAAGCCTTAATCTTTGTAGGAAGTCAGCATCATTACTACTCTAACTATATTAAAAAGGAAACAAAGATTCTTAAATTTTAAGTAACTAGCTAAGAGTCATTGAAATTTTAAGTTTCTATTATGACTTGAGCTGACACCTGTTTTACTGCAGAATCTGAGCCTTTAACCATTGCGGTGTATGGCATATTTTGAAAGTCACATTTTCACAGCTTAGATTTTATGTTAAACTGTAAAGCCATGCATTTATAAATGTATATATATATATGTGTGTGTGTGTGTGTATGTGTGTGTGTGTCTACACATAAAATGCACAAAAATGGATGTACATATATATTGAATGGACACAGGATCCAATCCTCAGCATTCTCTAGGGCTAACTTGTCCTGTTTGATCACTCTATTTTTATAGCTGTGGATTAGTCTCACTGATTTTCCATTACATGCTTCAGTGACACCCCAGTGCAGCAGCACTGTGATAATACCATGGTGACTTCGGGAGATACATGCCAGTCTAGAGATGCACAGTAGCCTTCTGGGTGACTGAGGCAGTTCCAAATGGAAGACTATTGAAGAATATGTGATGATTTCATTTAAGCTTGTCACTCCAAATAAACAAGCCCATGCACAAGGCAGGTTTACATTCTGCAAAACTTGAGTGTAACTGGTTCTTCCTATTAAAATATATCACCAACAACTTTGATAGTATGCTTAGGAGTCCTTGGATAGTACAACAAAGCATGCAGCTTTTCAGTGAGTCACATCCAAAACACAGACACCAGAAACACTGAGAATTAATTACACATTACCTATTTTAAATATATTGCGTTAGGGTATGGTACCATTGTAGCACATGATACTGGAACATGCTTACACACACACACACACACACACACACACACACACATATTTGTATATATATTTTTATCTTTTTATAACTGTTTATAAAATATTTTTATATTTTTCATGTTTGTCATTTCTACCTCTAAAATCATGTTGACCTTGATATATTTATTTGAGTTGAAAACACCATGTCTATGTACTTCTAAATTATCTTAATTATCTTAAAAAACACAACTACATTATTTCCCCTTACCTTTCCTCTAACACCCCCATATATCCCTCCTTGTTCTCTTTTAAATTCATGGGCTCTTTTTTCATTAATTTTGGTTGCATATGTGTATGTATGTATATATGTCTTCCCAATACATAAATACTCCCAAGATACTCAGTCTACATAATGTAATTTGTATGATGATAAGCTTTTTATAAACTGGTTTAAGAGATAATCCCTGAACTTCTTACTGATTTTTTTGTTGCTATTGTTCTATTGTTGTTTTGTCTTTTGGTTTTGTTTTTTTCTTTTTTTTAATATTTTTATTTTATAATTAACTTAATTTCACATATCAGCCACTGATTACCCCATCCTCCCTCCTCCCACCCCCCAGCCCTCCCTCCCAATCCACCCCCCATTCCCACCTCCTCCAAGGCAAGGTCTCCCCTGGGGAGTCAGTCCAGCCTGGTGTTTTTTTCAGGACAGGGTTTCTCTGTGTATCCTTGGCTGTCCTGTAACTCCCTCTGTAGACTGGGCTGGCCTGGAACTTGGATACCCACCTGCCTCTGCCTCCTGAGTGCTGAGATTAAAGGCAGGCACCCGGCTTTCTGCTGTGAACAATATAGTCAATCTCTACCAGTGTTACAGCTAGTTAACTGTGACTTTCTGATACAATTTTCATTCTTTTATTTATTGTGAAAATTGCAGTATTTTTACCTCTATTATTGATACCTATAGCAGAATCATTTAGAAAAACTGAAATAAAGGAGAAAAGGTGACATGAATCCATCTGTATTCACTGGGGTTATCTGGAGTAACAGAATTTATACAATGAATCTCTCCATATATACAGAAATGAGATTTATCAGAATTACTTACAGGCTGTAGTCCGACTAATCTAACAATGGTTGCCTACGAATAGAAGGTCTAAGGATCCAGTAGTTGTTCAGTTCATGAGGCTGGATGTCTCAACTGGTCTTCAATGTATGCCAGACTCCTGAAAAAGCAGTCTCCAATGCCAATGAAGGAATGGACTTGCTAGCAGCAAAAGCAAGCAAGCAAAGAAGAAAGGCTTCTTATTCCATGTCCTTATATAGGCTTCCCAAAGAAGGCATGCCTCAGATTAGAGGTGGGTTTTCCTAGCTCAAGCAGTCTGTATTAAAGGTGCATCTTCCCACCAAGGGTCTGGGCCACCATTAAGGCTATATCGATGCCCAAGGGCCACACTGTTGCTGGGGCCATACTGATCTGAGTGGCCTATGTAGACACTCAGGTCTGAGCTGTGGCAAAGGGCCATGTCAAGGCCCCTGATTCAACTGCAGCCAGGGTCTGTGTTGATGTCTGTGCCTTGCGTTACTTCCTCAGGCCATGAGAGAGCTGGCCCCAGTGGCCTGGGTACCAGAGAACTAGGTCCTGCCTCTTGCTGGCTGCCTCAGAGGGAGAGCTGCAACCCCCAAACCTCCCTCAAGAGAACTGGCCCAGTAGCACGGGCACAAGAGAGCTGGCCCCAAATTTCGATGTCGCTAGGAGAACTGCCCCCTCGAAGGCTGCTGTAATGGGAGAACATATGGCCTCAAACCTCAGAGAGATGGCCCCACCCCTCACCATGGGCATGGGGAAGAGCTGGCCGTAGTCCTCGCCTGAGGGGGTTGGTCCCAGTGGAGGTCAGAACTGACCAACTCAGCCACCACCTAGGCCCACATCCAGGGCTTTGAGTTGGTCCACCCCAACATCAATCTCATCTATGATCTGCTGGAGCACATGAAGGGACCGGTCCTGTGGAACCATAGCCACAGGATCACCATGACTCAGGGCAAAAGCAGGATTTCTAAGAGGAGTCTCAGAGAGGGTCTAGTATTGATGGTGTACCAGAAGCCAGGGGCCTGGAACCATATCAATGATTCATTGCAATGAACTTTTGCAAGTAAAATTGAGCAAAAGGGTCTACTGAGTAACACACGCCAGCTCCCAAGGCCACTACAACAGAAGAATATGCCATGGAGAAGTGGGAAAGATGGAAGAGCAAAGTGATTTTCTTTTTTTCTGTTTCTTTTATTTGATTGAGGGAAGGTGAGGCTACAAGGGTGGAGAGCAGATATGGAAGGACTTGGAAACAGTGGGCTTGGGTTGCGTGATGGCATGAGGTAAAATTCCCAAAGAACTAATAAAAAAATTATGTTTAAAAAAATGTGTCCTCCTGCCTCAAAAACCAGATTTAATATGTTTCTGCCTACCTTACAGATGTGAATTTTCTGCCGGGCGGTAGTGGCACACGCCTTTAATCTCAGTACTCAGGAGGCAGAGCCAGGTGGATCTCTGTGAGTTCAAGGCCAGCCTGGGCTTCAGAGTGAGTTCCAGGTAAGGCACAAAGCTCTACAGAGAAACACTGTCTCAGAAAAAAAAATGTGGATCTTCCTACTTTAAATTAATCAAAATTTCCTCACAGGTGTTATTTAATTCTAGAGGTAGTCAAGTTGACAAACAAAAATAGCCATCACATCATAAAAAAATAAAATAAAAAAATAAGAAAACAACCTTATTTGGAAAGTTTGGAAGACTTCTCATTTAGCATACAAAACAATACAAACTTGCAGATAATTAAATGTCTTTTCTTCCCCTCTTTCCCTCCATCACTCCCAAAGCTCCACAGAGTGATGGCCATGTCAGGGGCTTCATGGTAATTTCAATATTAAAGAGCCTTTTATTCTAGACGTTGAAAAGCAAGAATGGTTGTGCCCTTCAACTGAAGAATGAATAAACAAAATGTGGTACATATACACATTGGAGTACTACTCAGCAGAAAAAAAACAATGATATCATGAGGTTTGCAGACAAATGGATGGATCTAGAAAAAATCATCCTGAGTGAAGTAACCCAGACTCAGAAAGACAATCATGATATGTACTCATTCATAGGAGGATACTAGATATAAAACAAAGGATGACTAGACTGCTACTCACAACTCCAGGGAGGCTAACTAGAAAACAGGACCCTAAGAAAGACACAGGGATCCCCCAACGACAGAGAAATGGATGAGATCTACATGAACAAACTGGATGTGTGTGTGGGGGTAATGAAGGGCAAGGGTTGAGGGAAAGAGAGCTTAGGGGAGCGGAAGACCCCAGCTGGATCAAGAACAGAGAGGGAGAACAAGGAAAAAGAGACCATGATAAATGAAGACCACATGGGAATAGGAAGAAGCAAAGTGCTAGAGAGGTCCCGAGAAATCCACAAAGATACCTCCACAATAGACTTCTGGCAATGGTTGAGAGAAAGTCTGAACTGACCTACTCTGGTGATAGGATGGCCAAACACCCTAACGGTCGTGCTAGAAATCTCAACCAATGACTGATGGAAGCAGATGCAGAGATCCATGGCCAGGCCCCAGGTGGAGCTCCAGGAGTCCAATTGGTGAGAAAGAGGAGGGATTGTGTGATCGAGAATTGTTGAAAACAAGATTGGAAAAAGCACAGGGACAAATAGCCAAACTAGTGGAAACACATGAACTATGAACCAATAGCTGAGGAGCCCCCAACTGGATCAGGCCCTCTGGATAAGTGAGACAGTTGATTAGCTTGATCTGTTTGGGAGGCATCCAGACAGTGTGACCGGGTCCTGTCCTCAGTGCATGAACTGGCTGTTTAGAACCTGGGGCTTATGTAGGGACACTTTGCTCAGCCTAGGAGGAGGGGACTGGACCTGCCTGGACTGAATCTACCAGGTTGAGCTGAATCCCCAGGGGAGTCCTTGCCCTGGAGGAGATGGGAATGGGTCGTGGGTTGGGGGAGGGGGAGTGGCGGCGGGAGGAGGGAGGACAGGGGAATCCGTGGCTGATATGTAATAATAAGTAAATAAATAATAAATAAATAAATAAATAAATAAATAAATAAATAAATAAATAAGAAAAGCAAGAATGGGAAAACTTGATAAAACACATTCTGTGGGGAGTTCATTCAAGGTCTCTGACATCCACCACACATATGCATGTGGATCTGCAAGGTTTTCCACTCACACTGTGCTCAGTTCTGAAATGCTTCAGGCTGGTACTGACCTACTCAAAAAAACCCGAAGTTTTTGTATAAACATGGAGAGATTGCATAAGTTTCTTATTGAGAACTCAGTTATGCAGATCTTTAATGGCAACCATTTGAGATACATGAAATTCATGGCATTGGGATTAATTAAAACCTGATCATCTTTGGAGCCATTGTTCTTATGATTTATTCATATATATGTAAGTGTATATAAGCACATGTCAATGTCATGTGCCCAGAGCTATCTAAACCAACAAGGATACCTTCTCCAAACTCCAGTGACCATCAAGTTATGATTCCTTTACATTAAGAATCACACCATTTTCATGTCTGAAGTATGGTAGTAAACTAAAAATCTAACATGTGCTTTAACTTTATACTCTTAATTCTGTGTTTGTTTGTTCTGGATTGTTTTATGCCAGTTTGTCACAAAATAGAGTTTTCTGAAAGGAGGTAACCTCAATTGAGAAAATACCTCCATAAGATCTGGTTGTAAATCATTGCTTGAATTAATGATTGATGGTGGAGGGCACAGCCCTTTGTAAGTGGTGCAATCCCTGGACTGGGGTCCTGGGTTCATAGGAAAGCAGGCTGAGCAAGCCATGATAAACAAGCCAGCAAGCAGCACCCCTCCATGGCCTCTGCATCAGCTCCTGCCTCCAGGTTCCTGCTGTTTTGAGTTCTTGCCCTAATTTTTCTCAGTGATTGAGTGTTACCTGGAATTATAAGCTGAAACAAACCATTTCTTCTCCAAGTTGCTTTAATTGTGGTATTTTATCACAGCAATAGTAACCCTAACTAGGACACTGTCCACTATCATTTCTTTTATTAATTCTATTTAGGAAGGAAATATTAATTTTTTTGAAAAGAAACTAACACCTGTTTAAAATCTTGCTTTTCTGTGAAGGAGCAACTAATCCTGATAATGCCTAATTTCTAAACTGCAATAACTGACTGGGCAATTCTTAGGTACCAAAAATTTTATGTGACTTAATTCATTAATACTAGTCATATTTGTGACATGAGTTAATTTCAACATATGTGCCATTTCAAGGTTCTTCTTGAAGGAAATAGTATAAATTACTTTTAGCCATTTAGAAACCTCTAATTAAATCAGGGTGGAAACCTGAGTGTTTGGTGAACACCTATTTGCAGAACCACAATTCTTTGCCACATTTAATTTCCATGTGTGGATCACTCATTTGCTATAGAATTCACTGTTACTACACTACAGATTGTGGGTAATGAACCACTCACAAGTTGACAGCAAAATGAATCAGAACAGAGGATTTTCTTACATCTCGAATTTCAGAAGTGCTTCTCAAGCAAGAAAAATCATGTAAATATTTGCCAGACTTAATCCAGAATTTACAAACTAAGCTTCATTAAATTTACCATCAAATGTGGATCACCCAACACATACTAATTAACCTCCAAGGGAATGCTGCTATGATTGATATTGAGGGGATGTGATAACATTGGAAGTATAGCCAGTGCATTTAAACAGTGATAATGGGAAAAGCAAACAAAAGTGTGAAAATAACTTCCAATGTACATGACATTATACAAAATCTAATGTGTTTTCCATTACATTTATTTATTTTGGAGGAGCACTTATGCCATGGGAGTCAGTTCTCTCCTTCCATCATAATGGTCCCCAGGATCAGACTCAGGTCTTCAGACTTGGCAGCAAGCACCTTTGCCCACTGAGCCATCTTGTGGGTTAACAATGCTAGTTTTTTTAAGTAAAGGTTATAGACGTTAATAGGACTGACATTTCACTGAGCAGATGTTATTGGAAGAATCTTCTAGGAAAACCTAAGATTTAAGATGCCTTACATAGGTAGGATGCAAATGAGTTTAAGAGAAAAAATGATGGTGAAGATATAAGGAAATGAGAATTAAATAAATTTTCAGATTTCATGGTGTACTGGATTCACAGGAAGAAACGCTGGGAGCTCCATGGTCTGTTCTGTACAGGGCTCTCTCTACCATCAACTGAATGTTCAGATTGAGCTTCCTGCTGTTACTCAAGAAAATGTTCTGAGAGCCCCAAGTTCAGTTCCTCTTAGTAAACAATATTTGTTGTGGTTTGAATCTAAAAATGTCTGCCTTAAGGTGCATGTGTTAAAGGCTTTGCTGCCAGGCAATAGTTTTTTTTTTTTAGTATGATAAAATCTTAAAAATTATACCAGCATTAATGGATTCATACATTGATCAACTCATAGCTGAAAACACCTTTTGGAATTTGGGCATTCTGGGAGGAAGAAACAAATCCTTCTTGTTTCTTTTACAGCTTCAAAAACCTAACTAACATAAAATACAGTGACATTTGTTTTGAATGTTGGCTCTGAGACAAAACTGATGCAGTCAGAAAAGCTTGAGATGGAAGTTCTGTGGCTTGGAAAGAGAATATGATTCATTCATCGAAAGTTAATATGTTAAGCAGATACACAATTGTCTGTGTACTGTGGATAAGGAAGCTAAAACTTGTAGCCTCAGTGAGACTTCTCTCTCCTTTTGCCAGACAGAACTTATGGTTCCACATGTAACATGTTTTAGCACTGATGTGATGTGCTGCCCTCTGTTATATTTCATGTGCACACATTGCTAATGGGCAGCAAAGATTTATTAAATGTTAAGTTGTATAACTGCATAAAATGTATCTGTGGTGAAGGATCACATCAAAGCAGATGGAAAATGATATAGAAATTGAGGTGCTGGATTGCCGCAAAGTCAGTTCTGCTTATAAAACGCTAATTTTTAAATTTCATTTCAAAGAATTTATTTTAAATAGAAGGCTATGTATAAGTGGAAAACCATAGGAGAAAGATTTTAATTGTCTTTTGTCAAAATTATTCATCAATAGCATGAAAAAATATTCTGATAGCATCAAGCTTACTTCATATGAAAACAAAATAAAATGAAAAGTAAGAAAATGTTGCCCTGGTGTTTAATTGTCTGTTAGCCATTGTATGATAATTGTATGATTGTGTTGAGTTACAATGCCACCACAGTGACATTAAGAGACTTACTATTGTACTGAAGTTTTCATCTTTCAGGAAAATATATTAACTAAATCTTACTCAAGTTAAATAAGTTGTATCCAGAGATAAAACTAGTTTCTCATGTATAGTTTCACCAGTAGGTTCGCTAATTCATATGAACATTTATTGTCCAGTCTTTAGATTTTAGGACATGATTTTACTCCTGCAATAAATAATCCTGCAAAACTCAACACAACATATTAGTTTTACATCCTTCTCATCTCAAAAACAAAAAACTGCAAGGTCAGAAAATGTGTGATATTCCAAGAATGATCTCCTGTATATTATGGTAAAGATTTAAAAATTACTTGGAGGTATAATATTTTGGAACAGCAATCTAAAGTGGGCTTTTAGTTAGCTAATTAGTACTTACTAGGGTGCCATATTGTTCTCAACAGTAGATCTAAGCTCCTCACATAGAGGATAATAACTCCAGAGATCTAATGAACATAAATTTCATAGACCAGCAGACCTTTCATGGTTTTTTTTCATTTTCATGACAATTTAAGACTATATAATCATACATATATGATATATTGTTAGCAAAAAATTTTTAAGTGTATAACAGTTCTTATAACACCATTTATCAATATAACAGGAGGTCTGGTAGTGGTGTGGCCAACTTATTGTCAGCATGTACAACAGCGCTTATCAATCAAGGCTACAACAAGGAATTTTCTTTGGAACAAAGAGTTGAACAAGAACTAAAATGAAACTCATAATATGTTCAAATGATAGAATCATCATAAGATATGATGACATTTTAAGACATTTTTGTTTATTACTGAAGACACTGGATTTAACCAACACTACAATAGTGCTTAATAATTATCTCCTATTCAGAAGGGAATTAATTCTAATTTAAATATATTTAACAAGACGTTTTGTTTAATATGAAGAGAACAGTGAAGCATAACTTTTAGGACATTATAGTGCACATAAACTATGAATAAGAAGAAAATTCTATAGAACTGGAGAGAACAAATGACTAGCAGGTAGCTGTGTCTCACAGAGATGGAGTTAGAGCTGGGTAGTTGAGTTTTAAAGACAAATTGGATTCAAATATAGCAACAATTCCTATCAACTAGTACGTTTTTGAGTTTTAAATGTGGCATGGAATACTTTCGGATTCTTAATAAGGTCCATTACGGAAAAAAATCTAAGGACTCACATAGAATTTATAGAAAAGATGGAAGAAATTAATTTCAAGGGAGAAGTGGTAGAGTGATGACCAGAGGCATCAGACATATCCATGAGCTTGCCCATATTTCAAAATCCACATGCACTGAGTGTGCATGCTAGGAATGATGGAGTGAGAAAATAACAATTAGTAGACTGAAGAATGTGTACTTCATCAGGAGAAGAGATGGAGGAATACATGGATCGGGGCAGTATGGGACAGGAAGGACATCTGTAGCAGAGCAGTCAAATATTTTGTGCTTGGGAAATGTTAATTTGTTACAAGAACATTGTGCAGAGGGGATTATACAATGAAGTTCCAGAGCAGGAAGATGCAGAAGAATGCTCTTGGCAATAATCCACATGTGTGATGCCATATGCTGCATCATCTCCAATGCGCTGAGGCATAAAGTCGGGATGAAATCATCTGTACAAATATTCCTGCAAAAGAAATTTATCTGAGGGGTTTCTCCCTCAGCTCCAAGTGAGTGTTTGGTTTTCTCTGCCCCATTCAGCCACTGAAATACCTTAAGTCATTAGACTGTGATAATCATAAATCTCTTTGTTACATAGTAATTTACATAATACCTAGCACACCACAGGTATTCAAAAGACCTGGCTATATGACTGTGTCATGCAGCACGTCACTCCAGTAGATAGTAAAGTTCTGATTTTTTTAGATGCTATTGCGTGAAAGAACATGTGCATATATTTTGTTAAAAATCAAACCTCTGAAAATCTCAATATTTTAGGTCTTAATTTTAAGAATATCTTAAGAGAAAAATTGATATTATTTATTTTCTTTGTCTTGTGAACTGGACCCTGCCATGTGCCTGCTAAACAAGCATACTACTTCAGAGTTACGTCACCAACCCTTGGAAACTGTTTTGAAAATGATGTTCAATCATTTAAGTTGCTGATATAGACATAAAATATCATTATTCCATGTTTAAGGGCAGCAGATTTCTTAAGCATTGGTGATGGTGCAAGACAACAAACCAAAAATATTTTTCGCATTTAGAAGTTCAGAGAACACAATAAGGAGACATAATTACTGATCATTAATAAACTTAAATCCTAAACTGACTTCCTAACAAGAACTATTATCAAACAATTGCACAGAAAATGAGACTATACAATGGACTGTGTGTATATATCACATAAAATAATAAAAGAGAATACAAAGTCCTGTGGTTATTTCACAGAATTACTATTTTCAAAAGTCCAGAATGTTATTGATTGCATGAAAAACTGTAAGGTCCAAAAGTATATTAAGCATCCAATAAATTCATAAAATAAATCATTCAATTTTATTACTTAGTAGGAAAGTACATATTAAAACTTACCCACACTTATGAAGTTCAATATGCATAATATATACAGGTACTACCCTATATTTGTAAATATATACAGTAAGAGAATAACTAAAATGAAAAGCATCCATCCAAAGTATTGGTGAAAATGTGTAGCAGTCAGAATTCCTTCTCATAGAAAGTTAGTAAGGAATATAAATTGTTACACTTGCTTTGGAAACCTGGAAGTATCTTCTCAAATTGATCACATTTCAATAACACAAATCCTGGGTATACATACATTAGAAATCCATATGTCTGTTCATTTAGAGGAGTATCATAACAGAACTGTTAATAAGATCCTACTGTTGAAATCTACTGAAACATCCAACAATGAAATGAAATACAATGTGAAATGGAAATGTGCTCAAATAGAATCCTATGCCCCAAAATGTAGCTAGAGTTTTCCTGCCGGGCCCACAGTCAGGACAAATCTCTGTCACCCGCCAGTCCCACAGCCGCTCAGACCCAACCAAGTAAACACAGAGACTTATATTGCTTACAAACTGTTTGGCCTAATGGCTCAGGCTTCTTGCTAACTGTTCTTATATCTTAAATTAAGCCATTTCTATAAATCTATACCTGGCCACATGGCTTGTGGCTTACCGGTATCTTCACAAGCTGTTTGTCATGGCGGCGGCTGGCAGTGTCTCTGGCTCAGCCTTCCACTTCCCAGAATTTTCTCCTCCTTGTCCCGCCTATACTTCTTCCTGCCTGACCACTGGCCAATCAGTGCTTTATTTATTGACCAATAAGCAACATGTTTGACATACAGACAATCCCACAGCACTTCCCCTTTTCTTTTTTTTTCAAAAAGGAAGGTTTTAACATTAACATAGTAAAATTACATATAATTTGGGAATTTGGGCGTAGCTTCTCTTACTACTTCCTGCTGGAGGGGGGCGCTGTATCTTATGGGGAACAAAGAAAATTTTAGGATTATGGAGTAGTCCATGAGGCTGTATTGTCTGAGCCAGTTGTCTTCAAACTGTTCTGGATATTGGATCATCTGGGCCATGGTGTAATCGGAGACCTCTCAGGGGGTCTTGGCTGGTCAAACCTGATGTATCTTAATCTGGAACAAATCCATAGCCTCTGGCTTTCTGTGGAAACAAAAGCAGAGCTTCCTTTCCAAAGCAACATATCCTTACATCCAAATTTTGAAGTCAAGGTACCTTTAAAATATACATTTTGGCATAACTCAATAGCTTTTGTAATCAAATGTTTTTCTTCAGTTACAAATATCAAAGAGAACATAATCCAGATTCTCTGTGTGGTAGCCATCTTTATGTAGCTTATTTTTTATATTACCTTGAGCCTATTGCTTTAAACTGCAGCATTCTAAGACTGAAACGGCACTATGGCTGCTGGCTCTGCCCACCTTAGCTTCCCAACATGGCGGTGATACTTTTACCACCAGCTCTGGGAGCCTTCGTGGGTCTATGCTTCTATCAAAGCAGCGTGTAGCCCAGAAACCTCTTTTTTTGTTTTGTACTAGCAAAGGCTAAATCCACCACGCAGTTTAATGTGCCACTGGCAGACGCCTCATTCCCGCCATACTGCAGGTCGAGCGCGTACGCCAGGAACCCGCCATAGTGACTCAAACACGCAGGCTGCCACTAACTTGAAAGAGACAACTAGGAACTGTTTTTAGCTCTGTTTTAGTATCTTTTTTTTCAGGTTTTAGGTGGAAACTCTTGCCAACACGTTGGGCGCCATTTGTAGCTAGAGTTTTCCTGCCGGGCCCACAGTCAGGACAAATCTCTGTCAACACCAAAATAATTAAAAAACCATAATTACATATAATGAAATAATTGATATTTATGAAAACAACACAAAATAGAAGAGGTAAGGTGTAAATGTGTATTATATGCTTACATTTATTCATCTTCACAATCAATAAAAACATATGGTTTTGAAATTAGGTTGATGGATGTTTTAGGAAAGGGTAATTAAAGAGCCCATGGCGGCATCTGTGTTACTGCAAAAGCAGTTCAGGTTTGTTGAGTGGTGTGATGTAAACTTTAAGAAAAAGAGATGTGAACTTGTGATTTGTGCTTTATATGAGTGTTATATTTCAATAAAACTTTAAAGATTTTGTCTTTTAATGTCATAGATTTGATGGCCTCACTATTGCATTCAAGTATAAAGTACATTTTTGTTAGTTAAATAAAAATTAGTCCAGGAAGCAATGTATTTGTCATCTTCAGATAAAATTTGACATTTTGGTAGCATTTATTTTGTTAGGTTTTACAAATTGTATTCAGTTTTTGCTATGGAAACATAAAGAAATGTTCCCTACACAAGACTTTTAATCTAAGTGATGCATACAGCTTCATTCATCATTTCTTTCCTCACTGTGAACCTCATGTTGTGATCTTTTTATCATGTAGAATTCATGACAACTCAGAGATTATCTCATAGATCCAACTCATAGATAACTGAAACAGGTTATATTTAGGTTACAAAATTTCCATTCTAGATAGTCTAAAACTACTGTTAGTGCGAAGGAAATGGTCTCTATTTCTTGACATTTACAAGCATTTGGGTGATTTTTTTTTTATAAATACTTTACCCTGTGATTCATATGTAACTGGTCTTTAAGTGCTAGGTAAATATAGATATTCTTGTTTTCCTTCCAAAAACAGGAGAAGAAAAGGAGAGAAAAATGAATCTTTGTAAATCATCAGTCAGATGATTAAGGATAATATCAACATTGCTTGCTAACTTTGGTTGGTAGAATGCACACTAGATACAATGTGACATGATGCAAGGGGCACTCAACCTGAAAGCCTTTCTCCCTCTTCACATCACCACTAACTAAACCCAAGAAAAGACTTGCCTCCTAGCATAGAAGCATCCTGTGAACGGCTAACTAACAGTCTTTAAAAATATTTTAGTGTCATTAACTAAATATAAACTGAGTAATTGTCATGTATAAGAGGAATCCAAGGAGACACCATGGAAAATTCCAATGTGTTGTCTCTGTTGGATGATGGAACAGAAAGGGAAAATTAGGAAATAACTAAGGATATTTTTTTAAAACGGTACCAGATCCCAATTGCTGCTAATGAATTAATACTGGTTTATCAAATAAAACAAAGGTATTAAACCAATGAAAGATTTCAGTAGTATGGGATACCAAGGATAGAGAGGACATTTGGGAGCCCTCTTTTATATTTTTATTTCTGTAAGTCTAATTGTGTACATTTTGAAGTGTTCAAGATATGACAGGTGGACTGTCTTGACAATAGACAGGTAGGAAGAATGTGCATAATTAGCATGTTACTTGACACAGGGTCTTCATTAACACAGGTGACGTAAGTGGATAAAACATAATCAGTTATGCATCCTTTTTCTGTTCATGTGAAATACAACTTTAATTAGCAATTCAGTGCTGTATCTAACATCAGGTTCCAGAGATAGCCTGGTATTAAATGTCTTGCTTCCTTGCTCATCTACTGAACTCCCCTTACCTTAGTTTCTCCCACTGGTTTTGTACATGATACCTAGGCAACTTAAGAGTGCTTGTGAAAAGTGGAGAAAATGGCAGCACAGAATGTATAATGAAAAACCATTTCATAAAGCACTGTTACAAAACACTGGAAAACAGACGCAATGAATCTATAACACTAGGGCAAAAGTTTGAAAACGAGATATTATGTATTTGGATGTTTGGGGGAGCACATGGAATTATAGAATAAAGGTCATCCTTGAAAGAATCAATTGATTTGCAAGGATAAATGTAAGAGAAGAATAATTATAAAGACAACTAATTTCCAATATCAATTATAAATATTAAAAAAAACTTGTGAGTTAATCATCTTTGAAAAACTATGATACATTTGAGTTGGGCTTATGAGTAAGGTGAAACTTATTTAGACCTTAAGTTTTAAATTTAATGTTACTTATTATTAGTAGAGAGTTGCTAAGTGTGTGGGGAGATGAAAAAGGATGCATAACTGACTGTGTTTTATCCACTTATGTCATCTGTGTTAATGAAGACCTGTGTCAACTAACATGCTAATTATGCACATTATAAGTAAAAGCATTCTTCCTATCTGTCCATTGCCAAGAGAGTCCACCTGTCATATCGTGTGTATGAGTGTGCCCAGTATGGTACGCAGATAAGAGTACAATTGCTGGAATTAGTTCTCTCCTTCCACATGTGAATCCTGGAGACTGACTCAGACTACCAGGCTCGGTGGCAAGCTCCTTGATCCACTCAGCCATTTCTCTCACCCTTTGTCATAGATTTTGAATCTCAAAATCCAAATTTCATAGCATAGGCTCTATGGCAGTGGTCACCTCGAATGCCTCACTCACGATGTGGAGAGAAATTGGTGGTGTGGTTACTTAACAAGTAGTCAAAGCTTGAGCCAGGGAACAGAAAAAAGCTAAATAGATCTTTATAACTATCCTTTCTTTGAACTGCCAAAGGACTGCACAAGAATTACTTCAGTGACCTAATGATCTCCTTTAGCTCCCATTTCTTAAAAGTTTCAATAGCAAATAATTTCGCCCTGGAGAAAAAGATATTGATCACAATCAGTCCCTAACATAAGCAATTGAACGTTCATCTTTTAGCAGTGGTCAAATCATACACATTAATAAAATTTCTGGGTGATTAAAATATGACGGATTTTCACTTAAGGATACACTTTATAGAAAAGTTTTGAACTGCACAATTAACTCCAGAAGGGAGCCTCATAGTCTCCTGTTCCCTGTGTTCAATAATAGTTTGTAAAGAAAAAGAAGAGCATAGAAGAAAGGGGAAGGGAAAGGCGGTGATGGAGCGTGGAGGACAGAAAAGGAGAGGAGAGGAGATAACAGGAGAAGCTAGGAGAGGAGAGGAGAGTGGATGAGAGGAGAGGAAAACACAGGAGAGGAGAAGAGAAAAGAGAGAGAAGAGGGGAGGAGAGAGGAGGGGAGGGGAGGAGAGGAGAGGGGAGGGGAGAAGAGAAAGTAGGAAGAGAGGACAGGAGAAGAGGAGATGAAGAGGAGAAAAGAGGTGAGAAAGGAGGGGAGAGTAGGAGAGACAGGAGAAAAGAGAGGACCGGATCTCAAGCAGAGCTGGAATCTGGAGGCAGGAGCTGATGCAGAGGCCATGGAAGGGTGCTGCTGCTTACTGACTTGCTCCTTATATCTTACTCAGTCTGCTTTCTTATAGAACCGAGGACTACCAGCCCAGGGATAACATCACCCACAATATGCTGGGCCCTCCCTCATCAATCACTAATTAATAAAATACTTTATAGCCAGATCTAATAGAGGCACTTTCTTTTTTTTAACTTAATTTTTTATTCATTTTGCATACCAACCAGAGATCTCCCACTCATCCCTCTTCCCACTCCCCCTACCCCTGCCTAATACTCCCTCCCCAACCCACCCTTCATCCCCTCCTCCAAAAGGGTAAGTTCTCCCATGAGGGGACAGCACAGCCTAGTACATTCATTTAAGGCAGGGTCCAGTAGAGACATTTTCTTAATTGAGGTTCACTCCTTTCAGATAACTCCACCTTGTGTTAAGCTGATAAACCTAGCCATCACACTTGGCAAGAACACAAAATGAGGTCATGCTATTTGCAATAAATGGTGGTGTAGAATGCAATTTGACTTTCTTCTTACACTGTATAAAATAATAATAAAGAAAGAAATGAATGGCAATCAAGGCTTTAGTATAAGTTCTGAAACCATAAAGTCCCTAGAAGAAAATCTTGATGTAGGTTTTGGCAATTATTTTTGGAGATGATGCAAATCATTGTCAATAAAAGCAAAAATCTGAGTGCATCAAACTGAAAACATTCTGAAAATCAAAGGAAAGAGTAAAATGGAAAGGCAGTCTACAGAGTGGAACAAAGCATTTTCAAATTATGTATCTCATCATTATTAGTAGGAAAATATATAAAGTAGTCACAAAATGAAAGAACAAATAAATAAATAACAAAATAGAGGAGGGAAGTGAAAGAGACAAGGCAATAATATTTTAAATTGAGCAAGGACATGACTAGAAATTTTTCTAAGAGAAAATACAGCCAACAGGGATTACATGAAAAGATATTCATCATTATTAATAGTCAAAGAAATGAAAATCAAAAATACAACAAGATACCACATCACACCTCTTTGGATGGCTATTATAAAAACACAAGAAATGCCCAATTCCCTAATGGCTAAGGATATGCAATACTTAGATTTTTTTTTAATTCTTCTTTTGAAAACTCCCTTTACAGATCGGCACTCACTTTTTCATTAGATAATTTGTTTTCTTTATTATTTACTTTTAGAGTTATTTATATATTCTGGATATTCATCCTTTATTTGATATATCGTTAACCATGATTATCTCCGACTTTTTGAGGATCATCTTTACTCGATTGTTTCCTTGGCTGTATAGATTTTGTGAGGGTCCATTTGTGAAGTGTTAGCCTTATTCCTTCACCTGCACCTTGTGGAGTGCTGCCAATGTTTTATTCTAGCATTTTCTTTGTTTCAGAATTCTCATTGAAGTGTTCAGTCCATTCTGGAGTTCTGTACAGTGTGACAGACTAATTGTATTCTACACATGACCATCCAGTTTTTCTCGTATTCATATGTTTTTTTTTTCTCATATGTGTTTTGGCCTCTTTGTCATACATCAAGGACCTGTAGTTATTGACTTGTACTCATGCTTTTGTGTACACTTTTCCCTATGTGCCAGCACCATGTTGGTTTAATTATTACAGGTTTGTGCCGTAGCTTGAACTCTGCAATGGTAATCCCTCCATCGGTTTTGTTTGTTTGTTTTGTTCGTTTTGTAGATCAGGGTTGCTTTGGCTATTGAAAGTATTTTGTGCTTCTGTATGAGTTTTAAGATGGTTTTTCAATTTGTATGAAAAATGTTGTGGGAACTTTGATTGCGATTTCACTGAATCTATAAATAGCCTCTGGTAAAATTATCATATTTGAAATATTAGTTTTGCCAATACAATAGCATGCTCTTTACATTTTCTAGTATTTTTCTCAATCTTTTTTCTTTTCTCAGATTTAAAGTTTTCATCTTTGATTAGGTTACTCTTTAATATTTTATTTTCTTTGAAGCTATTGTGAACAGAGCATTTTTAAAATCTCTTTCTTGGTATAGTTGTTATTGGTGTATAGAAAGGCTATTGAATTTTGGAAGTTGAACTTTATCCTGCCTTTTTGCCAAAGGAGTTGGTAATTTCTTGAAGTTTCCTAGTGGACTTTTATGATCTGTTATGTATAATGTGATACCATAATCAAATAGGAGTGATTGACTTATTTTCCTGTTGTATTTTTTTAGTTTCCTTATCTTGTTGCTCTAGATAATGTTTTAAGTCCTAGAATAAAAGGGAGTGAGGACAAGATGATGATGACTGTGGTTTTGTCACATGTAGCTTTTATTATATAGAGATATATTCTTTCCAATCCCATCCATTCATAAAGGCATGTTGGATTTTGTCAAAGGCCTTTTCTATATATTGAGATGATCATAAAATATATATTTAATATATAAGAAAGAGAATTAGCTAGGGTCTTATTATAGAATATTATATAAATATTAAAGTGTTGTTTCCAAAATTATAAAAGGATGTCTCAGATTAAGTTTGATGATGTTCTTTCAAATGAAGAAACTAGAGTTTATATATTGAAAGCATGATGAAAAATACAAATCCATACTCATTTCCATATACATTCATGTTACTGGGTTTCAAGAACACTAAAAGAACATTCAGTATTGATTATGGATATATCTCAGCATTATTTCCATATTTCCAATATTTTGTTGTGGGCATATGTCACTTTTAAAAACAAAAAAAGGAATTTATATTAATTTAAATCATTTACTAATTGAAACATACACATTAGCTTTGGAAAATTGAATGAACTAACTTTTTGTCAGAGTTGCCTAAAAAGAGAAAAAAATGGAGCAAAACAAACTTAAACATAAATACTAAATTTATTTAGAGATTTTCCATTGGAACTAAGGATGCTTTCCAGTTTTTGTTCTATAATTTTTACCATGTGCATTCTCAAAGAAAGCAACCAATCACAACAGGTTACAGAATGTTGCTATTTTACAATGCCTGCATTTCTGACTCCTATGAACCAAGGTTTCATGAAAAATTCTAATATATTTTTAAGTAGACAAAAGCAAGCCTATGAAAAGTGCACACAGGATAGCATTTAATTTTAACTGTATGTGGTACATTTTAAGCATATGTACCTAAGCATAAAAATATATATGTACGTAATTTTACTTTGAAAGTTTGGTGGGATTTATATCAAATTGAGCCTGAGAGTCTCGTCTGAGAAAAGGTCTGCAGGATGGGACCTGGAGTCAAGGGTCAACAGAGCTGCTTTGTGCACTCTGTTTTATTTGCAATATTCACACTGAGTAAACCATTACTTATGTGTAATGTTCAATAACTAGCTATTTTTAAATGCATTTTTAAAAAATGTCACCTTGGCCCTTCTATACTCACATTTAAAATAGGCAAGGAATGTCTGATAACTTGTGTAAATGCAGAGAGTATATCCACTCACGCTTGCATGGGAAGGTAGATGCACTCTACAAACATCCCTGAAACATTCCAAGCATTACTTCCTTTGCCACATGACTCTGTGACCATGACATCACCTGAGAATTATTAGCTGTTAGAATTATTCGACTCCCTATCCTACACCTGTACAGAAACTTGAAGAATGGATTTCAAAGTTTTATACTTTCTATTTTGAAAAGCATTCTGGGCTCTGCCAGTACACACTAAACTCTGAAAATCACCATTAAAATGTGTTAGAATGCATTGTTTTGAAAGTTTGTATAATATATCATTGATATTATTAATCATATTTCAATTTAGCTGCAGAATTCAAACTCGGAAAAAAACATTAACTTACAACCCCACTAAGTGTAGTTTATATCCAATCTAATTCTTGTTACTTGGAAGAATGCCAATTCTATCTGAGTTCCAGCTCTTACAATGACCATTTAAACCAGTCCCAACCAAAGTACATAAACAGATTCACAGTTTGATGAATAACTTAACACTTACTTGGCTGTTTTATTTTGGCTATGTGGATGTGCTACCCTGAAGACAGTAGCCATCTTGGAACTGGGAGGATAAAGGCCATATGCTAAGGATATCATGTTATGCAAAGAAATTGAAGCTGACTAGGAACTTTTTGATATCATGGGCATGGAACTACTTCAGACCTAGATTTCCAAAGTAAACTTTTATTTGGCAAAGCATCTATCATTTCATGCAATGAGATTCAATCTTAGCATAGAAAACAATGTGGAAATTTCGATTTGGGTCAGTAGAAGAAGCAAAATATAATAGAATGTGGAAACATAAAATATGAGAGACACAAGACACATGTGGGGCAGAGGAGTGAGTGTTGGGAAATATCAATAAGAAGAGATATCCCATTGCATCTCTTAGATGCTCCAGATCGACTGTGAATTTTCCTTCTTGCTCAATTATAAATTTGCCTGCCAGCATCTGACTCTGCTCATCCAGAAACAGCTTTCATATTTCTATTATCTGGGACACCATCTGACAGGTGTTTTTTTTTTTTTTTTTTCCAGACAATCAGGCAAATGCCCCAAATACGAGTAAGCTGCCTCTTTGTAACACAGGCTCACTGCAGACACACGGAAAGAACAATTTGGAAAGATGAGTCAGGAGACCCCGCACTGTGGCACATTAACCCTTTTGGGTCTTCAGTATCTAGCAGGACTCACCATGACCCGTGACCTCTTTTCACACCCACTTACAAAAATCTGAAAGGTGCTGACAAAACCTTTAGAAGTTTTAGTCTTCTTTTGTTCTTATTCTTTTGTGGGGAAGATAATTATCCTATGGTATCACATTCTGGCCCTGCTGTCCCGTAAGAGACAGGAACTGCTCCCCTAGATATGCAGATACCATCCCCTTACATTGCAGTCCTGATTTCAGATATAGTTGTAGTTGAGTGCAGCTAAGTTTTTCCCACAGGACCTCTTTCCTCCTGATACAAATGTGGGCTCATCTAATAAGCCTTTCTTGTGTAATACTGTCCATTGATGGCAATGGAGATTCGACACCTTTCTGGGGCTAGTAGTCTATTCATTTCCGAAGAAAGCTTCTCCACTTGTTTTCTCCTCTCTTATAATAGAAGCAGCACTCTCAGCTCTGGCACAAAACAAACACCACCAATGTCTTACTCTTAGAGCTGTGCCAGCCTCCTACGGCCTTGCCTGTATTACGCGTCTCCCCGTGTGGCTGTAGAGTATTGGAATAGCTTTTGGTAATATTTGTATGAAGCCTCGACATTAAATAAAATTCCACTGTAAATAAGCCTGTTTGTGGTGGGATTTTATTTTTAACTTTTAACGATTTTTGTAAAGTACAAATTAAAAAATCTGTTTAGGCAACTTCTAACAGTCATATATTTATTTCCACAGTGAAGAATCACATCCCATGATATTGAATAGCTAATAACCCAATCCTAAACATAAATAATAGTTACATCTGCTCTGGAGTACCTGTGGTAAATTCTCAGGTCATTTTATTCAGTTCTGGCTGGGAAAATAGGAGATGCTCTGGGTAGCCTACTCAGCCGATAATTTGCCCTCCTTTCATTTATGTGTTGGTGGCATATTTTGTTCCACTATGGTCAAAGAAGTTAACAGCTTATTAATAAGACCCAGGAAGACAACCACTCTTTCACATATTTCTATTTTCTTGATGGAAAATCTGAAGCACGAGAAGTCTTTGATTTTTGTACCAAAGTGCAAAGTTCCTACTGAGCACATTTCTACTCAAAGACAGTGAATGGTGCTTTTGACATTTACAAGAGCTCTGTAATTCCCAGAGAATTAGGCTGAAATGAGGAATGGAAATATGGTAACTTGAATGCAGGGCACTGGCTGTTAAGAAGTGCTTTGCTTTTCTCCTGTTATTAACTGTATGCTTTGCTCTTCAGCTTCAAGAGAAACTGTGCCAGTTCACAGGAGGCTGAAAATGCCTTTGACAATTTCAATGAATACTTATAAGATTAAGATGTTTCCATCCACAAGTATGTGTTCAATGATGACTCATTGGCCCATGCAGGTGGCCACTTGATTAACAATACACTTTACTCAAGGGTGACCTATGACAGGCAGGAACAGCTTGGTGTACATCAGAACAGCATTCTTTCGACCCACTTCTCTGAGTTCTCTGCAGCTTCTGAAACTCTTGACATGGCATTTTGCTCCTGTATGAAGGAGGGTCTGAGAGAAGAAGAGGCAGTGGCAGCAACCTCCCAAGCATCCTAATGCAGTGGAGCATAACATGAAGGTAGCTCTACTATGAGTTGATGTCTCTGTGAAAGGGTAAGGGTCAAACTGTGTCCTGCAAGGGCTGTGTTCACTGCCACAGTAATAAACCCTAGGGCCTTCTGGTCCAGGGTGCTCACACCACTGCTGATGAGGTAGGGGCACTCTCACCTCATAGCAGCATCCTTTGGAGATGTGTAATGATCAATAATCTGTTAAAAGCAGCAAGTACCACTTCTCCTGTACTTCTGTAACTGGCTCTATATCTACAGATTTTAGTTCTGATTTTTCTTTTCAGACTTTATATCGTACCTTATGGAACAAATAGCCTTTACCCAACTGCTGATAATTTCTCCAGAATGTTAATCAATACCAAGTCATGGTAAGATACTGTTTTTTTAATATTTAATCATAGTAAACAAACATGACATGAGTTTAGATATATTTACCATACATGAAAGATCAGTTGACAATGAGAAATTGGTTCCATAATCTATAATTTATTGTTGTATATATTTGATGTATTATTTATGTAACCCACAGTATACATGTAAATTAGTTTTAAACTTGCTGACATGTAATCTCTATGAGAAAATATTATTAATCAGTGTAGAGTGTTTATATATAGTTCTTTTTTGTTTTTAGCTTTATATTCTTGAGTCAAAACAGGTTTGAAAATTATCTAATCTTTCCCCACCTCTTTTAATAGTGGGGTTAGATTTAGATGTCACAATGGCACTTCATCCTGGAACTTCCTAACACACATATGGAATTTAAATAGGCATACAATCAAGTACAAGGCAAATGAGCTTGGACAAAGCCATAGTCACATGTCAACTAGTTCAGTACCACAGTCAACAGCATTATCACCTTATAGAGTCCATTTGTACTGAGCCATCTCTCCACCCTTGTTCCTGGTTATTGTAATCTGTTCTGTATCTCTATACTTTATGTTACAAAGAATGTGATAAAAAATAGAATGAAACATTGTATTCTTTTGAGTCTGCTTCCTTGCATTTAGTAAAACATCTATAAAATCTACATGATAACTATGTCTGTCTAGGTTTCTGTGAATCAGCATGGCAGTCCTTTATAGCATTGAACAGTTTTGTGTTTTATGGATGAAGCATAATCCATATGGTAAATGGTAAGTAATCTATAAAAGGCTACATTGTTTATTAACAGTTTATCATTTTCAATATTAAAAAATGGAGCATCTCTCAACTTTCATAAGTAGAATTTTACATAAATATAATTGCTTTGTATAAATTCACAAAATTTAGACACTGCAAATACTCAGTTCAGTTCTACTCAATATATTTACAGATGCATGAAACCATAGCATAATTTTGAAAGTGTTTGACACCTCCCAAAAGAAACTCTGTCTCCACTGTCACCCCTGGTCTTCACATATGCCTGCCACCCAAAACTTAAGCTGCCATTCTCTTTTCCGTCTTGCCTTTTCTAAAGATTTCATTCACATAAAAGTGGATTTTCTCCCTACCTTTGGTTTTCAGCATTGTTTGTATGATGTGTCAGTGTGAGGATGTCTTTGTAATCATACTTGGAGTTTGTTGACCTCCCTGGGCATGTGTTTTATTATTTTTTTTAAAAAAAAAGATTTATTTCTTTGAATGTCTTTTCTACTTTTTAGTATACTCAGCCTCCTCTTGCTCTTCTCATTACACAAGTGCTGTTGTGGTTAATAGTGCCCCACTTTCCTTGAGTCTCTGAGTCTTTGTTCAGTTTTCTTCATTCGTGTGTGTGTGTGTGTGTGTGTGTGTGTGTGTGTGTGAGAGAGAGAGAGAGAGAGAGAGAGAGAGAGAGAGAGAGAGAGAGAGAGGGAGAGAGAGAGAGTATAAATGTTCAAGATTAAATAATCTAATAATCTCTATTACCTAGTTTAGTCCCTATTGTGACATTGTTTTAATTATTATACTTTCAATGTTAAAATTTCAATTTTCTGTATAAATCAAATTTCTTCATTGATTATTTTTATTGATTCCATCATCACATCTTGGCTTTTAAAATTATAGTGTCTCATAGACATTGGTCATTTGAGTCTTTTATTTTCATTGAAATTCTGCACATAGTTGTTCTCATGGGAGCAATTGTTTATTTCTGTGGACCGCATTTTTTTCTAGGGGATGAATTAAATTTTCTTAGGTCTTTGGATATCTCATACATTTTTCTACATACTGGGTATTTTAGAGAGTATGTAGTAGTAACACTAGGTAGTAGCCAGCCTACTTGTTGGAGCTTGTTGCTGTTTATTGTTTCCAATGTTATGATTGGCTGTATAATATTAGTAGTTTGTTTCTTACCTTCACACCCTCCTGTCCATTCTCTATGTGTTATACTTTCATGTTTTTCTTTTGGGTCCCAGTCTTGGTTGATTCTGCCCACAGGCACACTGGCATGAAAATCATTCTGGAAACCATTATTTAGCTATTTTTCTTTTCCTTGAACACACCTAGCTATAAGAAAAGCTCTCCTGATTGGCATATTATTGCACATTAATATTCATTTTAGTTCCATTGATAATTGGTAAAACAGAAAACTTTGCAAATGTTTTTGAGTAACTGGATAGATTAAACTCTACTAAATCCATAATGAAATACTAGTATCAAAAAGCAACAAATTCCTAAAGCAAATTAAGTATGGATGCATTTTGAAGACATTATGCTATAGAAAACTCTGTCCCTAAAGCTCATATGGTATCTGATTCTATTTCTTTACCTTAAAAATGATTTTAACATTTCATTTGTGTATATATTACATATCCAAGAAAGCAAAGTTAGAGTGATAGATCATCTGGTCATGTGATTGCCATAGAATAAGTGTGCAGAAGGGAATGACTAGGAAAGCAAGACAAATTTGATAGTTTTAGAATTGTTCTGAACTCAGAGTTACAATAGTTAAAAGAATTTATACCGGTGGGGTGGTAAAATTCAAAAAACTCCACCACACTCAAGTCAATTTACTGCATGCTAAGTTATATTTTTAAGTGACAGTAAATGTAAGCATAAATCATTGCTACACTGAAAAGGTCAGAACAGAAAGTATGCATTTCAATATGAGAAACATCATGTATTGCCTGGGGCCTTCAAGGAATGAACACATGGTCACAGTGACATCCAGAATTGATGTTTTATGTGTTTCTTAGCATTTAGGCAATCATTTTCATCGTCAATGAGGTAGCTTAGAAAAGATTTGATGTCAAAATATAAATTATCCATCTGTTGGTTAAGCAATGATTCTGATTAATTATTAATGATTTATTTTGGTAAATTTATCCTTCCAGATAAGGAGGTTTAATTTTTATACTTTCATATATATATATGTGTGTGTGTGTGTGTGTGTGTGTGTGTGTGTGTGTGTGTGTGTTTGTGGCCATGGTCATTAAGAATTTTATTTGTAGACTTGATGATTTAATTCTTTAGAAGGACATAAAATAAATATAGTGAAGTGTAGCTTGAGTTTTCCTGCCTGACCCATAGTCAGGACAAATCTCTGTCACCCACTAGTCCCACAGCCACTCAGACCCAACCAAGTAAACACAGAGATGATTATATTGCTTACAAACTGAATGGCTGTAGCAAGCTTCTTGCTAACTGTTCTTATATCTTAAATTAATCCATTTCTATAAATCTATACCTTGCCATGTGGCTCATGGCTTACCGGCATCTTCACATGCTGCTTATCATGGCGGCAGCTGGCAGTGTCTTTCCTCCCTTCCTGTTTCCTCAATTCTCCTCTCTGTTAGTCCCGCCTATACTTCCTGCCTGGCCACTGGCCAATCAGTGTTTTATTTATTGACCAATCAGAGTAATTTGACATATAGACCATCCCACAGCAGTGAAGTGTGGTCTGTACAACTTCTGAAATAATGATCATATGCTGTTATGTAGCTCTTACTGTCCTGGAACTCAGTTCTATAGAACAGGCTGGCCTTGAACTCAGAGATCTGTCTCTGCCTCCTAATGCTAGAATTAATTAATTAGTGAGGCTAAGGGCTATGCTCTTAGAGAAAACTGATTCTCCCTCTCCTAACAGTTATCAACTGCCAATCGCGCCTTAACTAGGGATGGGGCTCAATGCTAGCTATTGCCACCAAGCTGGAATATTGCATGAATTGAGCTTGTGTAGGTCTTGTGAATATTGTCACAGCCACTTTAAGTGCATGTGTGCAACTGTCCTGCTGTGTTTCAAACATGCTGTCTCTTTGTAGTCATCTACTGCATCTGGGTGCTACACTCTTATCTTCACCTCCTCAGAGATGCTCCTTGAGGAGGAAGATATATTATATAGACGCATCATTTAGGTCTGAGCATTCTACAGTCTTCTATTCTCAGCACTTTTACCAACTGGGGTTCTGTGTTAATCATCTCTACTGAAAAAAAGATGCTTCTCTGATGAGGGTGAAAGATGCACTAATCTACGAGTATAAGAATTAAGTAGTCTGTTTAATAAAATGTCCATTTAGCAGAATAATAGTGTACAGGATTCTCAATGTAATTGAAATAAAATAAATGTTAATACACTTTAATTTGAAAAAGCTGGCTGAATTTTTTTGTTACACAAACTGAATCCTAACAAAATTGTTGAAAAACAAACAAATCAATACCAGAAAAATTGCAAGGAGATGATGCAATGCTCAGTTGACTAGCATTGTTTTGTACTCTAGCTGCTAAAAAGTGGTGAGGACAATAGACTTTTAAAAAGGTTTTATTAGCTTACACAGAATAAGGCTTCATTACGCCCTTTTTAACCAAAGTTTTTTTTTGTTTCTCTCATCTCTTTCTTCCCTATCACAATTCCTGCCCTTGTGCCCTCCTACCCCAAGTATCCTCATTTCTTCTCTGATGTCAAACTGGGGTATTTTAAGTCTCCCCCTTCCTCTGCACCTTTTCCCCCTTCTCAGTCTCCTATTTAGTTTCACAATCTATACCTACTCTAATAAACACAATCCTTTATTTACATGCTTACACATTGAAAGTCAGTATTCACATATGAGAGAGAACATGAAATCTTGTCTTTCTAAGATTGGGTCACTTCACTTCATATAATCCTTTCCAGTTCTACCTATTTTCCTTCCAATTTCATTAGTCTTAACAGATGAGGAATATTCCATTGTATGTTCTGCCACATTTCCATGATCAACTCTTCAGTTGATGGATATCTAGACTGGTTCTCTGCCCTTGCTATTGTGAAAGGCATAGCCGTAAATATGAATGTGTGTATATATATCATTGTGGTAGGATGCAGGAGAGAACAATAGATTTTAAAGTTTGCAACTTCAGCAGGCTAACAGGAGGCTCAATTGCAATTTTGTGTTCCAGTTTCTAAATCAGGACAAAAGAATAAAGAGAAGGGCTGGGGATTTAGCTCAGTGGTAGAGTGCTTGCCTAGCAAGCGCAAGGCCCTGGGTTAGGTCCTCAGCTCTGAAAAAAAAAGAATAAAGAGAATCAATGGTGATGGTTTAATTACTACAAATAATGCTTGTAAAAAAAACACTACTCTTGTAAAGAAAAGCATCTGAAATCTGAGGTGTGAAAGTGTCAGAAAATGAGATTCTATTTTATAGATGTAAGAATGGAGATTGACCAAAATATCTTAATCAGTCCACTCTTTAATCAAAATTACTAGATTTAAAAGCCAAGGACTGAGAGGCAGAGAGTAAAGTAAGCTTAGTGAGGAAAGAACACAAAACTCCCTTTTCTCAAGACACACCCTGATATGATCATCACTGATATTTTCTAAAGAAACAGACTTGTGTAATATACTAGCCTGTAGATGTAACCAACCGTCTTAGAAATAAGAAACACAGAACCAATGCAAAGAAGAAAGCCAAGAGGTCAGAGCTAAGAGCTAAAACCTTACCCTTCCTCCTGCAGTGGTCCTACCTCTCCAAAGGAGCTGCTACTTCCTTTGTTAAAGTCTTTATATAGTCTCTGTTCTGCCTTTTCATTGGTTGTAAACCCAACCACAGGACTGCCTCATCACGGCCTGTTTGTATAGACCTCCAGGTGTTCTATGGTTGGTATTGAGATTAAAGGCATGTGTATCCAATGCTGGCTGTATCCCTGAACATACAGAGACTTACCTAGCTCTGTCTACCAAGTGCTGTGATCACAAGCGTACACCACCACTGCCCTGCTTTCCTATGGCTTGCTAATAGCTCTGACCCCCAGTCAACTTTATTTATTAACATACAATTAACATTTTGGTACAAAAGAAAAATATCACCATACTAGCCTCTTAGTAATCTAACATTTTCTGAATTCCTGGAAAAATTAGAATAACATTAAGAAGGAAGAATCACAAAATTCACTCAAGCAGTCACAAATGTGCTTCACCGTACCTGAAAACTTTTAACATGAATTTCTTTCAAAGTTATCATAACCAACTATTCAAAGTATATTTTTAATGAATGGTTGTACCTTGAGAACTGGGAAGATACTGAACTCATTTTCATGACAACACAGTGTCACCATATTTCATCAGTTCTAGGTGGAACTTCTAGATTCTGCGTGACACGTGACACTTTTTGTACCTGGGCTCTGGTTAACAAACACACAGTTAATTTCTAGAAATATTAAATATCTCACTAGAAAGGTATTCCTCTCAAGAAATTACTTTTCGCTTAATATTGATGTTATAGAAAAATAAATCATTTTCCTAATGTGCCAAATCATTGTTTAATTTTTTGCCACCAGGAATATTGTGGGGCAGGGTTAGAGTATTGATCTGTAGGCTGAGGAGATTGCTCATTGATTAAGGCTCTTGCCACAAGATCATGAGGACCAGCGTTCAGAACTCTAGAAATCACATAAAATCTAGTCAGATGTGTAATCCTATGATCATAGTATTTGAAGACAAGGACAAAAGAGCTTTGGAACAAGATGGCTAGACAATCCAGAATTGAAGAATTCTGGGAGAAATGCTAGTTCAATTATAATAAAGTGAAGAATCATCAAGGAAGACACTCAGTATTAAATATGGGCCTCCATGCATGTTTACATGCACCTACATACACACATGCATCCACACAATGAGAACACACACACACACACATACACACACACACAAACACACACACACACACAAACACACACAAGAATATAAATCTAGTTAATGTTGCTTACATTTCTGCTTTTGCATTTGACCACATTCAGCTTCAGTGTTACAAATTACATAGAACGTCACCTGTTTCCACCCTGACTCATTTGCCAGGTGTGTTTTACTCATTGGATACCCATGAGCCCCAAGGGAATATGGACTTTTATTTCTACCCCCCCCCCGAAAAATCCCATTATTCTTCCATGCTAGATCACCAGATGTTTGCCAATCATGTGCCAATTGTCACTCTTGTATAACACAAATACTCAGTGCTTAGTTTACGTCAACGTTACCATTATTGTACTAGTTAAATTTCTTTGTGCCATTTCATCTCATAAAAAGAAGGATAATATGAGATGAAAAGAATCACACTTATCTCAGAATAGTCACTTATTACCTAAAGTGAGACAGAGCATACTTTAGTTTTACATGTCATTTTATAAATTCCCTTGAAAATTAAAAGCAAGAAATTAGGCTGACTTAGCTAATTAACTCCAGTATCTTTTGACACAAACACTATAAGCAAATCTTGTTATTCGGTTCACCTATTATCATCATGCAAGAGTCATTTGTGAAGTTAACTGACAAAATGAAGAGCGATGTGACTGCCTCAGAAACCTTAACAAGGCCATTTAATTATCTACTGAGAATTAGAACATCTTAAAAAGTGAATTTTATAACACAGTTGCAAATATGGATTCATAGATACTTGTCAGAATTTCAGACCAATAATTAAATGCTCTTATAATGAAACATTATTTCTGCCACATGTTAGTTAACAAAACAAGGCTATACTCTCAGTACTTAACGTAGAAATTAACATGTTATAGACCATCAAGAGACAGATTGTCACACTTTAATCAAATTCAACCTAGATAAATTAGCCAGTGATTTTCATGAATTATCTTGGCTAGGTTTTTGGACTTGCTGAGTTTTACAGAAGAAATGGAGGACTCTTAAATATTAAAATTTAATTTTGACCTTTATGGACTCTCAAGTACATTGTACCTTAAGATACTTTAATTTCAAGAACAGTTATTCTCTAACCAGAGTTTTACCCCTAAAATGATTGCCAAGTAACAATGGTTTTTCTTTATTGATTTGAAAAAAATAAATGTTGTGTATCTTGAAATACTAAATTTCAAATTTCACTATTATTTTGAATTTTGGTAGGTGCTATCCATGAAAAAGCCATTAGATGCCTGCATTGTTAAGGTTAGCACTGAGTTTTTATAGACATAAACCTCTCAACACCACAACTTCAAAACAAGGAATGTAACCCTTGATAGGCTGCTCTGGCGAAAGGCAGCACACCCATGAGCACATGGGCAGAAAAAAAATTGGACTTGCTGTGTTTAAAAAAAAAAAGAAGAAGAAGACAAATTTGGGTGGGTAGGGAAATGAGGATGAACCTGGAAGGAACTGAGAAAGGGAGACTAAACATGAAACATGATGTAAAAACATCTTTTTATTGCAATCTGTTTTCTTGATTATGTAGTACTTGAAATGCTCTTTCCAAAACAAAAGCCATATTCTATTATTTCTTTGAGAAATAATCTGGAAGGACTGTTCAACATTTCAGCAAATTCTCCTATCTCAAGCACAGGCTCCTGGTTTCATGTCTCCTTTCCCTCTATTGTTAATAAACCTAAACCCCCCCACACACACCACACAGATCTGAATAAGACTGCAATTTGTGCCCCTAGTGCCATTCCTGAAGAAGTTCTATTGAGGATTTAGTTTGCGTAGTTGGGAAATAATCATCCTTTGTGATAAACATCAAGGCTATCAGATACTTTTGAGCTCAACATTATGAAAATTTGGCTTTCAATCCCTGGAATGTCTCAACTCCTCAGGATGCCCACAGCAAGATACACTAAGCATCAGATGTACAATGTGTATGTATGTTCTGCGTGCATATAAATAGTATGAGTGTACATGTTTGTGAGACAATTAAAGGCAAGATTTCTGTGCTTTAGACAAACTCAGACATTGCTGCAAAGAAGCAAGCCTGGTAGCTGGTCTAGTCAATGCTGAAGGACAGCATTCCATTGACAGAGGATGTGATTGATCGAGGGAGAGATTCTACTAGGATGGGAAGAATTACTGATAAGCTATTGAGCAGACTGTTTAGCGGTCGATTCTCTTAGACATTTATGGTCAGTTCCTGTTGTCTGCACTAGACAGCTCCTTTATTCTTTTTTTCATCTTCCCCCTCCCGCAGTTGCAGCTGATACACATATGTGTGTGAATGCACGTCCAGCTATAATAGATTGTCTCTTTGTTGGAGTTAAAGATTATGTCTACTCCAGGTGTTCACATGTCATCTAATTTTCCTAATTCTCTCGTTCACAGATTCCCTTTTATTAATGCTTATTATTTATCTATTAGGATAATCTGTTCTCATTATTATATTCCTGCAGTATCCTACCTCTTTGGTAACTTCTGTTTTTCATAACTGACATAGCATGATACCCCCTTTCTTCTTTGTTAAGAACGTAATGCATTGTCTCTGTAGGCTAAGCTGATGGATTTTTCTGCTTGAAGCTGTGTTAGGATATCCTCATTTTCTATGTTAATTTCACTCCAATTTACCACTTTAGCTTGGGGAATAGAAATGTTCAATAAAATCACAATAAGGGCAGCTAATTTGTGTATTTAGCTCTTCTTAATGACTAAAATATTTCTATCAGATTTTAAATTTTTCCTTAATTTCTGACTCTGCCTAAAAGAAAAAAGATTCAAAACATCTAAACATGCTAAAGAATTATCAGAAAAAGTCAGAGAATCATTACATATTTTCTGTTACTGAAATACTCAATCAGTACGTGTCAACTAGGCATGTCTCAGTGGTACTAAGAATAGGTGGCTGATGAAGCTTAATCTGGTCCCATAAGCCATTTTAAAAATAGAGAATTAGACATATGTGGAACATTTATTTAAATTCCTAACTCCTAAAATCAAATGCTATGTGATTCTATTTTACAGCATTTACTACCAACAATGGCTGCATTTTTTTTTTGAGACAAGGTTTCATGGAGACCCCATTTGAATCAAAATCACTATCTCAGTGAAGAAGACCTTGAACTCTTAAGCTCTGTCTCTCTCTCTCTCAAGCATTGGGATTATGAGCATGCACCATTATGTTATTTTTAAGCTGTGCTGAGTACTAAGACCAGAGCTTCAGGCCTACATAGCAAGCATTCTGTCAGATAAGCTACATTCCCATCTCTACATCAATCTGGAACAGCTTCTCTATCAGGCCTTCAGAAGAAACTGATACTTGCTAGCACTTTCATTTCAGATATTTAAATTCTAGAACTGAGAGCTAATAAATCTGTGCCATTTTAAACTCTTGATTTGTTGTGTTTTGTTAAGACATTCCCTAGGAAACTAATACTGGATAGGAGATAGTTAATTTGCAAAGAAATAAGGAAAACTAAGAATAAACAAAGGCACATAGCTACAGAGACCATCATGCTTGCGGTGGGGAATATAATTGACTGACAACCCCAGCTGTTCCTATTCGATATTTTCCCACTATCATGCTGAGACCACATTTCCTATAAGCTGTTCTCAGGCAGTGAGAGATCGTGGTGGACTTATGAACATAGACCCTTTTCTAAAGATATAAAACTCTTCTCGTGAGTGATAGTAACATAACAACTTCCTACAGACACTGAAACTTTCTTCAAGCTACTGCACAGTGCTTCCTGCACAACCTTCCTTTCTCCCTCCCTACTCTCCTTTCAGAGGCATTACACATACACTGTGGTGTGATCATCTGGTCTTTATATGTCCTGTCTTAGTCAATGTTCTATTGCTGTGAAGAGACACCATGACCACAGCCACTCTTATAATGAAAAATATTTAATTAGGACTGGCTTACAGTTTCAGAGGTTTGGTCTGTATCAACTTATCAGGAAGGATGGTGGCACTCAGACAGACATAGTGCTGAAGAAGGAGCTGAAAGTTCTATATCCAGATGTGCAAGAAGGAAAAAGAGACACTGGACATGGCTTGGGCATTTGAAGCCTCAAAGTCCATCCCCAGTGACACACTTCCTCCAACAAGGCCACATCTTCTAATCCTTTCAAATAGTGCTACTCCCTAAGTATTCAAATATATGAACCAATGCAGCCATTCTTATTCAAACCACCACATTCCACTCCCGGGCCCATATAGCCATGTCATAATGCAAAAATGCATTCAGTCCAACTTCAAAAGTCCCCAAAGTCTGTAACAGTCTAAACATTGTTTAACAGTCCAAAGCTCAAAATTTCTTCTAAGACTCATGGCAATCTCATAAGTGTAAACCCCTGTAAAGTCAAAGCACAAAGCATATCACATGTTTCCAATACATAATGGCACAGAATGCACATTTTCATTCCAAAAGAGAGGAAAGAAAGTACAGTGAGGAAATACTGGACCAAAGCAATACTGAAAACCAGCTGGGAAAATTCCAAACTCTTCATCTCCATGCCTGATGTCAAAGCAATTTGAAATCTCCATTCCTTTCAGCTTGGCTGATTGCAACATAATTCTCTCTCTTGGGCTGGTTCCACAACCTGTTAGCAGCTCTCCTTAGCAGGTATTCCAGGACTATCACATTACCAACATTTTGTGGTCTCCAACAAAATCCAAGCTTCATTTTCACAGGTTCACACTATGGCCTTTCTGGGTCTCCATGTAGGGACACCCCGACACACACCGGCCTCAGCAGATTTTCTTAGTCCTTAAGGGAGAGTCCATAACCCCTTTCTTGTATCCTTGACTCTAAAGCTAGAACCATGTGGCTAAAGCTGCCAAGTTCTGCTGCTTGCAGGGGCTGGAACATGGCTTCTTCACTCAATAACAACTGTATCAGCTTGCTTTTTTTTCAATGGTTTCCTTCACTGCTTAAGCTTTTCTTTAATTCCTCTACTCAAGTGTGAAGTTTAGCTTGGTGGAGTCTTGCCCTGAGGTTACCACTCATGTTACCATTTAACAACATGCTTTCCTTTAAACATTTTATCTCCTTGAGCACTGGACTTAGCTCCATTACACTTCCTGGTGCTCATTTTCTCCTCAAACTGTACATTTTGTATTTTTCCTTGTTCGGCTTCTTCTTTTTCATTATAGATCTGCACAAGAGTGAACACTAATAATGACACAACACAGTAAATACTAGGTTTTCTTGAAATCTCCTCTATCAACTCCATTAACTAATAACTCTTAAATTTAGCCCTAGGCAGAATTCTTGGGGAATGACAGAAAGCAGCCATATTTTTTTCACCAAAATATCACAAGAACAGTCTCTAGACCACTCATCAATATTCTTTTCCTCTGAAACTCCTTTAGCAGGGCCATCATAATCTACATTGCTCTTAGCACCACTGTCTTCTCAGCTCCTACTAGTATGAGCCATTAAATCTTGTTTAAAATGTTCAACTGCTTTCCTAATCCAAACACCCAAAGTCCACATTCTACCAACAAGTAGTATGGTCAACCTTTCATGGCAATACCCTAGGCCCTGGTACCAACTTCTGTCTAAGCTGGTGTTCTACTGCTGTGCAGACATCTTGCACATCTTATCCCATGATTATGGCAACTCTTATAAAAGAAAGCATTTAATTTGGGCTTGCTGATCATTTCAGAGGTTTAGTACATTATCAGCATAGTGGGATGCATGACAGGACATAGGGAGATATGCTGCTGTAGAGAAGCTGTGTGTCCTACATCCAGATCAGTATGCAATGGAAAGAGAGAGCCACTAGGCACGGCTTGGGCTTTTGAAACCTCAAAGCCCAACCACAGTGACACATTTCCTCCAACAGGAACATACCTCCTAATTCTTTCAAATATTGCCACTCCATAAGGATTCAAATATATGAACCTGTAGGGACCATTCTTATTAAAAACCACCACAGCTCCCTTTCATTGGCAAATTTTAGAGACCTCCCCAAATACCTTTCACATCTTATCCCATCTTGATGTCTGCTTCTACAACTTCCCAAATGAACACTTTCCAAGTCTATAGTAGTTAAAGAAGAAGGAAGTACTATGGAGTTTAGAACTGTCTCATTCACCAATTGTAAGACAATGGGAATACCACTACAAGTTCTATGTGGTATAACAGACTAAATAAATTTATTCAGTGGAAAGAAAAATATGACCAGGGTGATGCTATGTTAACTATGAGAGTATACCTCCAGACAAACTATAAAAATTTGGCTAAGATCCTAGCTTCAGTACATAGACTGCACCTCTTATCTCTAAGGCAATGCTTCCCACAATAGACCAGTCAAGGTATAAGTATTGTAGGTATAAAGCTACCCTGAATCTGGACAACAGGGAATCTTGTAATAGGCAGTCTTAGCCAAATTTTCTTGATCATGACAATACTCAATTGGGCTTCATAAAAATTTCAGATGGTTTCCCTGAACTGTCTTCCTTCTCATTTCCCTGAAATATTTTCTCATAGTTCTTCTAACTTCTTGTTTCAATCCTCCATCTACTTTCACAGACATGCTCCTAAAAAAGTCTGATATTTAACAGCATCTTGAAATATGCATGTAAACATTGTGTGTGTGTGTGTGTGTGTGTGTGTGTGTGTGTGTGTGTGTGTGTGTATTGTGGTGGAGGGGGGCATGTGCATGCTACAGCATACATGTTGAGCTCAGAATACAAGTTCCTGGGGCTGGTTCTTTCCTTTTACCATATAAGCCTCCTGTATTGTACTCAGGTATGCAGCTTACACAAGTATTATTATCAGCTGAGGTATCTCACTAGCCCCAAATTTTCTGCTCAGCAGATGTACACTCTTAAGACAGTGGACTTAGCTAGTAACTGCTAGGTTCCCAGAAGGAAAGAAACACCATAGAGCTTTATTATAGAAATATATGCTTTAAATAAAAGGCCAATATATCTCTATAAATAAGGTAATGTGTATCTAGACACCACACAGTAAAATTAAGAGTGCTTCTACTGGCTACTAATGCCAGAGTTACCCAAACAGATTAGGGTTTTTCTATCTCTACACTCTTTGATTGGCATTGTTGAAGGTCATATTCTTTTAAGACAAGACACATAGAAAGTATCTCCTAGAAGTGTCAGCCCTGGCTGCCACCAGGACTGTATGCTCAAGGCTTCATATAGACAATGACTAGAAAGTATGCAAAGTGGTAAGCATAGAATTTGTATCAATGTGAAGACATTAAACAATCACTTATGCTGCCTCTTCTTGGGCATTGTTTCCCCCTAATAAATCTGTTACATTTTCTACTCCAGCTGATGGCTATTTCTTCGAGAGTACCAAGGACAATGCCTTAGCTGCTCCTCAGTGTTCCCCACAGAAACAGTTAGTTTAAACAACGCTGAGTATCATCAGTGATATCACCAGTATCACTTCTTTGCTCAATAGCATCATGGCTATCGCTAGATTCTTGTTGCCACCTTTCCTGAAGGAAGCCAACCACGTCACCAAAAGTATTTTCTCAACTAGGTCTGAAATTTTCATGATCCTTTAAGATTCATAGTCCTAGGGAGTGAAAAAAGATTAACTGAGCCTATGCATCTGATTATGCAGCAAAGGGGATTTTGTTCCTTAGATTGTTCTACAGAGAAGCAATATAGTACACTCCTCACACATTTTATGTGAGGAAGGGAAAAACCAAATGAGTTAACATTTAGACATCTGAGACCAGGAAAAAATATTGTCAAAAAATGAAAGTCGCATTTATTGGTAAAAAGTGTGCTGGGGAAGAAGGAGACTTAATTAGTACTATAAAAATCAAAGTGGTTTTATAGAAATAAATTTATATTGTCAAATATTTAATAGAAATTATAGTGTACATTAAGTTTTAGAAATTATAAATTTTTGATATGATTATTCTGGTTGAATTTCATATTATCTGAATGTAACATTGTTAAATATAATTTTTTAAAAATAATAATGATGGTGACTTCAGTAAATTATTCAAAGATATAATCAGTGTTTTGAACAGATTCCTCTAATGCTTTGATATTCATGTCATTCTCTTTTAGAATACTAGCATCATATTCTTTTCCCCTCTTTATTTTACATTAGTTCTTGTCAGTTCAAAGCATGTTAGAGTAATGTGTACTGTGATTCAGTTCCTGAGTTTGAAGTTTAGTTCACCAACCTTAACTAAAGACAAACATCGAACCTGCATGAATTCCTTCTCTAAAAATGTAGATAAACTAATAACTCTATAACATTTTGTAAAGACTAGAAAGATAAATATTGATGACAGTGTTTCTCACACACAGTAAAGAGTCAGTAAGTGTAAATAACCACCACAATCTTATTTAATAGTATTTTGTCTGAGACTTCACAGTACCTTCAAAAACTTTACTTTGGACTTTTGGAAGCCATATGAGCTGCACCCTTGTCAGACTAAATGTGCAATTCATATACATATTCTTGCAGTTACTTTGCTTAAGATAGACATACTGGAAAACATAGGAGAGATCAGTGAGATGTGTCTATGTGCATCAGCAAGAAATTTATTCAAATATTAACAAATGACTTGTATAATAGGCAAAGATAAAAGCTCTGCTAAGGGAAGCAACCAAAGAAGTGTGGGCACTAATGAATAATTACCAAAATGAATAACTCCAAAATAGAACAATGTGGTGATATATTGTTTATCCTAATAAGCTTATCTGGGGATCAGAGGACAGAGCCAGCCACTAAACTAGACATAGAGACCAGACAATGGTGACACACATCCTTAATCCTATCACTTGGGAAGCAGAGATCTGTCTGGATCTCTGAGTTCTAGACCACACTGGAAACAGAGCCAAGCAGTGGTGGCACATGCCTTTAATCCCAGTACTGGGAAGCACACATGCCTTTAATCCCAGGAAGTAATGTCAGGGCAGAGAAAGGTATATAAAACATGAGGATTTCTGTGGGCCTCTCTAGGACTTTGCTTCTTCCTATTCTCATGTGGTCTTCATTTATCATGGTCTCCTATTCCTTGTTCTTCCTCTCTGTTCTTGATCCAGCTGGGGTCTCCCGCTCCCCCAAGCTCTCTTTCCCTCGCCCCTCGCCCTTCATTTCCCCCACTTATGTCCAGGCTGTTCATGAAGATCTCATCCATTTCTCCATCATTGGGCGATCCCCGTGTCTTTCTTGGGGTCCTCTTTTCCAGGTAGCCTCCCTGGTGATGTGAGTAGCAGTCCAGTCGTCCTTGTTCCACATCTAGTATCCTCCTATGAGTGAGTACATACCATGTTTGTCTTTCTGAGTCTGGGTTACCTCACTCAGGATGATTTTTTCTAGATCCATCCATTTACCTGCAAACCTCATGATGTCATTGTTTTTCTCTGCTGAGTAGTATTCCATTGTGTATATGTACCACATTTTATTTATCTATTCTTCAGTTGAAGGGCATCTGGACCAGTCCCTCTGAAAGGGTGAGACAGTTGATTGGCTTGATCTGTTTGGGAGGCAACCAGGCAGTGGGACTGGGTCCTGTGCTCATTGCATGAGTTGGCTGTTTGAAACCTGGGGCTTATGCAGGGTCGCTTGGCTCGGCCTGGGAGGAGAGGACTGGCCCTGCCTGGACTGAGTCTACCAGGTTGATCCCAGTCCTGGGGGAGGCTTTTCCCTGGAAGAGGTGGTAATGGGGGTTGGGCTGGGAAGAAGGGGAGAGGGGCGGGACGGGGGAGAACAAGGGAATCCGTGGCTGAATGGTATTGTAAAATAAAATAAAATAAAATAAAATAAAATAAAATAAAATAAAATAACTGGAAAAAAAACATGAGGAAACAGGAACCCACACTCTTTAGACTGAGGATTTCCTGGAGGTAAGCTAGTGGCAGCAGTTGTTCAACTAGGACCCTCAGGGGTGAGGACTCAGAGCCTTTCAGTCTGAGGATTCCTGGAAACAGGATCGACTGAGGAGTTGGTGAGTCCCCTGCTCAGACTTGAGCTGCATGCTAGTGGGTACATGCTGGTGGGATTTGCTGAAGGAGATGGAGGCAGGAGGATCCAGAATTCAAGGGCAGCCTGGAAAGTTTTTTAAGAGAAGCTGAAGCCAGGGCCAGATCAGGCAACAAATGGTGGTGGCCGGATCATGGAGGCAATGGCAGCTGCTCTGAGTTGCCAGCTGCTTCTCATTGTGTTGGAGGACTAAGGGTTTACTGCTGCTTGTTCAGAGAACAATTGCCAGGATCATCATGTTACAAAAAACGCATTGGCAAAGGTCAGTTTGTAGAAGTTTGGCGAGACAAGTGGCAGGGAGGAGAAGTTGCTGTGAAGATAGTCTCTTCTAGGGAAGAACATCCGTGGTTCCAAGAGGCAGAGACTTATCAGACAGTGATGTTATGCCACGAAAACATCCTAGGATTTATAGCAACAGATAACAAAGGCAATGGCACATAGACTCAGCTGTGGCTGGTGTCGGGTTACCAGGAGCATGGATCCTTTTTTGATTACTTGAATAGATATACTGTTACAGTGGAAGGGATGATCAAGCTTCTACTTGCCCATCTTCACATGGAGATTGTTGGTACCCAAGGGAAGTCAGCTATTACTCACAGAGATTTGAAATAAAAGAATACCCTGGTGAAGAAGAATGGAACCTGTTGTATTGCAAACTCGGGACTGGCTATGAGACAAACTGCTCAGGATAATTTCGAGATGGCTACCTGAGGTGATCCAGCCTGACAGACTACTCAAAGAAGGACTTGAGACAAGCCCTGCCCTTTCTCATTATACAGAGACTGGACAGCAAATGATACAGCCTCCTCTCCCAGGACTTGACAATTAACCCAATTTTTTTTCAGGATCCCCTAAAGATGCTTTCACCCTCAGACAGCAGGAATTAATTATAAGAACATGACACCTACATTCCCAAGAGGTAGAGTGGGTGGTTTTTTGTCATTCAACAGGTTATGGATACTTGTCATTGTTTAGGATGGTAGGTTACAAGTTATTATGTTGAATAAAGGTTAGATTATTGAATCTACTCTGAAAAGAAATAAGAGAGAATATGGATATGAAAGACAAAAAGGTAGATTATTGAATCTACATTTAGAAAGCAACTACTAGTTTTAAATATTTTACACTGGATTGGATTTTTGTATATTGTATACAAATTATGTATATTGATACAAATTTGAGATTGATTCTGTTAGAAAATACTGTACATATATTTCTAATCTTGTTCAAGATATTGTACCTATACAACTCATTTAGCAATGTAATGCAAATTACTAGTACTTGAAAGTTATTACCAACTAATTAGGATATAAAGAAATATAAGTTAGTATTTAGTCACCTATTATAATGAAACATGTAGTCAGGTTAGGTATGTTTTTAAGGTCAAACAGAGATACATCTTAGATATATAGGTCATCTTCAAACACTTCAGAGATCTATAGAATATGGCATTTAAGATATTTTTATAACATAGATTTTTTTTCTTTTTTTTTGTGACAATGAGACATGTCCGCTCCTGGAAGCACCAATCTACTTCAGAGAAGTTGATGGGCATTGAAGAAACTGTACATGGAGTTTACTTTCACTGTGGCCAAAGTTAGCCATCTGGCAAGAAAGTGTCCTTGTGTTAATTGCTGACAGTATGCTGTCCAAAATGGACAAGCAGGACACACAAAAAAGGACTTCCAATCCATGCCAAGACAAGGTAGAAAGGCTCTTTAGAAAATCTTGCTTCACAGATAGTCTGTCAGATGTGCTAGGCCTGTAGGCTGAAGATGCATGCCCCAAATTTGCAGAGGAAACTTAAGTGACTATCCAGGCAGCCAGCTGTTTCTGTCATATCTCACATTTTTTGGAAGTCCCTTGCTTATACTTCCTGCTTACTCAGTTAATATTATGTCCTTCTTGGGTCTCTGAGGGAGCTGAAGATTAGATAGTTATAGTTTTCCTTGTTAACAAATTCAAAAAAGAAACTCACTACAGAGCTGTAAGCGTATGAGTTAGAAGGACATCAAAGGATAGTTTTCTTTTGGTAATACAAGTTAGGAAAGAAAGTGAATTAGAAACAACATTTTGGACTCACAAAGGTAGGATAAATAATGGAGTTTTTTGTTTGAATTTGTCAAACATTAATGAAATGGATATTGTTAATGTAATTCTTGACTGAATATATTGTATATACTTATTGCACTTATTGTATATAAATTTTTCTTAAATTAGTTATCACCTTCTGTAATTATTTTAGACAAAAAAGGGGAAATGTGGTTATATATTTTGCACCTTAATAAATTTATCTGGGATCAGAGGAGAGTACCAGCCACTAGATTAGACATAGAGGCAAGACAGTGGTGACACACACCCTTAATGCTATCACTTGAGAGGCAGAGATCCATCTAGATCTCTGTGAGTTCAAGGACATATTGGAAACAGAGCCAGGCAGTGGTGGAACACACCTTTTATCCCAGTACTGGGAGGCACAATGGCTTTTAATCCCAAGAAATGATGTCAAGGCAGAGAGGTATAAAAGTTGTGAGGAAACAGGAACTCCTGGTCTTAAGGCTGAGGATTTCATAGAGGTAAGAAAATGGCTGGCTTGTTCTGTTTCTCTCATCTTTCAAAAGTCACCCCAATATCTGGATCTGGGTTCCCTACTAATGACACAGTTTAGCAAATTGTGTTACAGAACAGAATGTCCAAAAGTCAAAAAAGAGGACCATTCAATCTTTCTAAGTAATAGGGGTTAGTTTACAGTTTTCATTCCACAAATTATTCTGGATAAATTAACGGATAGTCAATAGTAAAAGTGCATTTATGGAATGGCATAAACATGGAGCAAGTATCCTCAAACAATATTGTACCCTTAACATCTGCAGGCTGAGGGTTGGGATAAGTAGATGTGGGGCACAGAGAAAATGATGACACAAGAATCCCACAGGGCCATGGCAGGGGTGTTTGTTTGTTTGGATTTTGGTTTTTGTTTGGTTGTGTGATTTTGAGTTGGGGTTCCATTAAGTTGTCCTGGAATAGTTTGAATTTGTGATGTTCCTGCTTCAGTCTTTTATGTAATTGGTCCTCATAATAATTGCTTTGACTAATGAATCTGTGTATTATCAAATGAGGAGGGTTTCTTTCCTAGCCCCACCTATTCTGTTCTCTTCCCCACCACACCATGCTCTCTGGAAGGTAGATTTCTCAGACTGGCCTGACCTACTATAGTCTCCTTGAATTCTCGGGCTTTTATTGCCTGCAATCACCTTTTGGTGACTATAGTACCCTTTCCTGCCACATGGTATTTGATACTTCTATAATGAATTTTGATTCATTGCCTCATTGTTGTGGGAAACCAGCAAGATTCTAAACATAGGCATCAACTACATAGAAAATAATGTGAGCCTTAAAGTGGAAACGATGTTTGATATATAAGAGACTGTGCTCTACTCTAGGTAAAGAAACAAGGTGGATATCAATCTCAAACTCCCAACTGAGTTCCACAAAATTATTATTACTATAATTATTATTATTTTGAAAAACATTCTCCTGTATCCCAGGCTGGTCTGCTACTCAATGTGTAGTTAAGTATGACCTTTAGTGTCTGCATCTGCATCCTAAGTATAGGAATTACAGGCATGTGACACCACACCTAATTATATAGTGATGTTTAAGACTGAACCCAAGACCTAGTACATGCTAAGCAAGTACTCTGCAAACTGAGATATAGCTCTTTCCATTTTTTTCTTTTTCAAAAATAGGGCCACATAATATTGATTATCTGGGATTCAGATTGTAAGGGATGCTGGCCTTGAACTTCTGATTCTAATGCTTCCAATTTCTGCCATGATTAGCCTCTCTAAAAGTAATGTGAACACAGTATAATCTTTTAAATAACAGATTATCATATAAGGATTTAAGGTGCTTTGGGGATGGAGCATGAAGGTCTGTTGGGAGAGTGAATGCCTGGCATCTAAGGCAGGATTTCACTGAGAAAGAAACAGAAATTCATATTGGACCCATTTTACTTGGTGATTAATATTTTCTGTAAGGATGAGAAGAGTAAGAAATCATAAAGGCAAGGCAATGATGTTCCAAAAAAATAAAATGCAGAAAAAGTCTCCTGGTAACCTCAATGGAATAGATCAATTATTTAAAGTCAAAGGTTTTATACTCTGCCATTGATAAAAATAGGCAAGCAGCTTACCTGTTATCCACATATCCATTTAAAAACATTGTGTTTAAGCCATGTGGTGGTGGCCGGTTCCTATAGTCCCAACACTCAAGAGGCAGAAGGATCTCTGTGAGTTTGAGGTCAGCAAAGCACACAGAGTGACTTCCAGGACAGCTAGAGTTTTACACAGAGAAAACCTGTCTTGAAAAAAACAAACCAACAAAACTAAACAAAAAAATTAAAAAAAAACATAGCAACAAACAAACAAACAAACAAAGAACAACAACAACAATGAAAACCCGGGTTTAAGTAGGAGTATGTCAGCATTCCAGTGTAGGTGGACCACTGTGTTTTTCTAGGATCATACTGTAATTGTTTTGATCTGAAACATTGATAATGTCCTCAAAACACAGAACACTGAAAATAGATCCATACTGATGGCCTTGCATAAAATTCAACTCCCCGTGGATTAAACACATCAACATAAAACCACATATTCTGAACCTAATGAAGAGAAACTGCGGAATAGTCTTGAACTTCTCCACACGAGAAAGGACTTCTACACAGAACACCAATAGTACAGTCACTAAAAGCAACAATAATAAGTGGAACCTCATGGAATTGAAAAGCATCTGTTTGGCAAAGGACACCATCACAAGGACAAAGTGACAACCTACAAAATAGGAAAAGATTTTTGCCAACTACACACACTATAGATGGATAATATCTTAAATAAGTAACGAACTCAAAAAACTAGACATCAAGAAAGCAATTAACTCAGTTAAAAATGGGATACAGAGCTAAACAGAGTATTCGGGAAAGTGAAAATACAACCTCCACTTTAGGATGCCTTCATCCTGTACCCACACTTCCTAATCCTCAGACCCTCAAAGAAGAAGATCAGAGAGCTCTGAAAAAGCTTAGCTCACACCCCAAATGTTTACTTAAATGAAGCAAATCATCTGCCATTTGGGCCCTGGTATTCTCAAAGGCAGTTTCTAAATGGCTTCTATGATCTAATCAACTAGGGTTAAGGCTTTCCAGGATCTGGCAATGACTTTGGAAGCAAAGGAAATTGCCTAAGGGGAAGCAGTAGGCTCCATCTCTTGGTCTCCTATCATGTAACACCTGTGATTGGAGGATTTAGATTCAAATGCTGGAAAGATGCTACAATGTAGCCAGAACATGAATGATATCACAGTTTGTGTTTTCATTCTTAGAATTCCTCCCAACTCAGTGTGGAATAATGCTTATCTGAACCATATTTCTAGCTACAAGACTCAAATAAACTTTACATACAGGACATCTTAACTCGTCTAGGATTTATTAAGTTACATTTAATTTTTATGTTTTCCTCATCTTCATTTTATACACTCTTTGGAATCTATCTTGACATACTCCTTATGATTACTCATGCTCTCTAAATACTAAACATATCTCAATTTCAA
>CABHPH010156520.1:0-50065 GCA_902168325.1 Peromyscus nudipes
TGTGTGTGTGTGTGTGTGTGTGTGTGTGTGTGTGTGTGTGTGTGTATGTGTGTGTCATTAAATTTTGCAGGGGTAGAAGGAAAATGTGTCTATAAAAACAATATTCTGCATAACCTTTAGTAAATCTTAACACAACGTGTTTCCTTGTCTTCACTTTACCCTTGCAAATGTTATCTTCCTTTGATAGCTCAGTTTGCCACTTCTGAGCTTTAAAAATTATGAGGTGCTGATGTTTCTAATCAATATCACATTATTCTTGTAGTATTATGCTCTTAAAATGTATGCACATACTGGTTCCACGATAATTATAATTTGGAAGTTTCTTAAATAAGTGGCAATAATAATTTCAAATATAACAAAATTACAGAGCTTTATCCTGTTACAGGAAAATGATCCACTGCCTCATGTTTTCCTTCACCTACCATAAGCCTAGTTTTGGGACAAGGTAATTCCCTTAAGTAATGGCAAATTGAATTGTACATTATGCCCCCTGGAATGCAAACAATAATGACAATCAGAAATTTTCTAAAGCCTCCTTATTAAAACCATTTAATGGATACAAGTCAGATAGGTCTATAGTAGATGTAGACCACACAGAGTTAAACAAAAGTGTGTACCATATATCTTCTAAAATAGGCAATATGGCTTTAACTGTGTTTCTACTAGTTGTGGTGGAAATTGAAAAGTTCATGTAATACAATGCTTTGGAATGAGGACTGTTATATCATCTAGAATATTTTTTCCTAACAAGCTTAGAGGAAATTAAATTTACAAGACAAGCTTTCTGTCTCTGAGTTTATCATCGTGCTGTACAATTAAGAGTGCAGATATTGCCTCTCCTCTTATTAAATCCTGTAAATGTGCCCAGAGGCAAAGGGAACATCCACAAAAATGAGAAGAAATACATAAATAAGAAATGTGAGTTTAGTATTCATTACTCATGATTTCCAATTTGTGCATGGAAAATGAGCTGTACATTTACATCCATTCTGCTTTACTAATATTGACCAAACAGAATGCTCTCAAGACAGCATTGTTCTGTCTGAGACTGTGGATAAAAAGGAATTCAGATATCATTTGCCAAATTCTGTCTGTCCACAGGTGAAACAAAAATAAGTAACGCAAACCAGCAAATAAAGAAAATACCTTCCCGCCAACAAGATTTACCAAGTAACAGGGCTGAACCCTAATTAAGAGTATATAACTTTTAAGTTTGCAAGTCTGTTTAATAGTGCCAAGACTTATTCTGAAATGGAGGACATTGATACACTTTAATTTTTAAATAAATTGATTTTAATATGGTCTGGTTATTCAAATGATAAACTTATCATATATATTGACATGAGAACTTTGGTGACTATTTATCTATATATTAAATGGCTTACTAAGTATGATAGTTTTCTCCCAAAGTGAAAAATGATGTAAATGCATTATTCAAATCACAAAGTTCAACTACTTCTAAAAATAACAATAGATTTAAGCCTTAAATACTTAAAAATAGTAAGCTAACAAAAGACTGACAACAAATAATATTTTGGATACTTAACCACAAATTATTTTCACAGTGTTTTTAAAGAAATATGACACAAATAAAGCTATTCATATGACATTATAACATACTGTGAATAAAACAAATATGACAAAATATCTCCATTTCTTAAGAAAATGATCTCGTATACTTTCATAGTTGATTTTCTATTTCATAATCTGTATAGGAAAACTTATATACCTTATGATATTGTATATCTATGGATTGTTTATTATTCTTGCTGAAAAATACTGTTTCTTCAAAGGGGAGCTAATTGCATATCTAAAAGTCTATCGTTTAGCACTTGTTTGCCCTTATTATCCAGATATACTAATAGATTTAGATTTTATTGCCATATTTCAAAATGTTTATGTTTACATTTATTTTATATGGGAATGTTGACTACCTTTTTGTGTAGCTAGAGTTTTCCTGCCTGGCCCACAGTCAGGAAAAATCTCTGTCATCTGCCAGTCCCACAGCCGCTCAGACCCAACCAAGTAAACACAGAGATTTATATTGTTTAAACTGTTTGGCCTAATGGCTCAGGCGTCTAGCTATCTAGTTCTTACATCTTATATTAATCCATTTCTATAAATCTATACCTTGCAACGTGGCTCGTGGCTTACCCGCATCTTCACATGCTGTTTGTCATGGCGGCGGCTGGCAGTGTCTCCCTCCACCTTCCTGTTCTCTCAATTCTCCTGTCTGTTAGTCCTGCCTATACTTCCTGCCTGGTCACTGGCCAATCAGTGTTTTATTTATTGACCAATCAGAGCAATTTGACATACAGACCATCCCACAGCATTTTTGTTTTAAACACTTGATTTGTAATAAGAATTGCTCACTATAAGTACAGTTAATTTATTGCAGTTCTTATATGGTTGGTATTATTTAAAAATCCAAATGATTTACTTTACTAAGTCAATGTGTTTATTTTGAAATAGTGATGAAATATGAAATGATACATTATATATATCACTTATGTGCACTCATCAAATTATTATTTTTTTTTTGAGATAGGGTTTCTCTATGTAACAGCTAGGCTGTCCAGGAACACATTCTGTAGACCAGGCTGTCCTTGAACTCAGAGATCTGCCTGATTCTGTCTCCTGAGTGCTGGGATTAAGGGCATGCACCACTACCACTTGGCTGCCTCTTGAAATTATTTTTTCAGGTGAAGAGAAGAGATATTTATGCAAAAATCAAACAAGAACCTATTCCTGTTTTATTTTGTGTAGTTTTTACAGTATTTATATAAGACTGAATAGAATACGGTATCTGGTCAGAAATTACATATAGTTTAAAAGTAGGTATGCAAATGACAGAAATGGTAGGCACATGCTGTGTGAGAGATGCTTGTGGGTATAGGTTTCATCTTTTGGTTGAGTAAATGAGGCAAAGATGTACCTTTGGAGCTGAATTCACTTTGAGAAGGGAACATAACAGATTACCTCTGGACAATGATTTGAATAGACAAATATTTTATTGGAGAAAACACAGAATGAAAAAAGACTTCAATAGTAAAGCAAGTATCTTATCGTTGCTTTAGAGCTATTCTCTGCCTCTGTGGAATCACACCAAAAAGAACAGTGTGTTATATTCTGATGCTCCTGTTGAAGGTAACAAAATATTACCTTGATTTTGGTTCTAACCACTGCCATTTAATCCTATGTCTATTATGTATGCATAAAACACTTGCAACAAGGACTTCCATTCTAATATTCTATATATGATGAAAGTTATACATGGCAATAATACTGTATTCTCCATTTTCTGAGTTAGCATTCTTTTAAATTTCTTTAAATTAACATGGCAGATCTAAAAAATAAAGTGGGTTAAAAATTAAATAGGTGTTGCATTAAAATAATGCATACTTTTCAGTAATAGAATATTTATTAATATAAAATGTTCAAATAGGAAGAATAAATATATATTTATTTTTAATGGTGTGAGCTAAGGTGAGCCATTGAAATATTAACTTCATTTGTTTGGTATTGGAGCCATTCCCACTGAGTTCATTTTGTCGATTAAAGTATATCATTATTTGAGGTGAACATACCAGTTTTTTTCTTTTTTTCTTTACTCTTCTCTAATACAAAACATGTGATGATAGTTTTCTCTTCCTCCACTCCTCCCAGTCCTGACCCCACTCCCCTTCTCCCCAGTCCACTACTCCTCTGTTTCACTTCAGGAAAGAGCAGTCCTCCAAGGGATATCAATCAAATAGGGCATAAAAGATGCAATAAAACTAGGCAAAACCCTCATGTCAAGGCTGGACAAGGCAACCCAGTAGGAGGAACAGACAAAAAGAGTCAGAGACAACCCTACTTTAACTGTTAAAAGTCTTGCCTCATGAACTGAAAGGCCGTTGTAAGGCAAAGGACACCATCAATAAGATGAAATAGTAGCCTACCAAATGGGGAAAGATTTTTATCAACTTCATATCCAATTAAGGGCTAATATCCAAAATGTATAGCAAATTCAAGAAACTAGACAACAAACCAAATGGTCCAATTTTAGAATTGGAGTACAGGTTTAAATCCTCAATAAAGTAATCTTGAATAGCTGAGAAACACTTAAAGAATTGTTCAACATCCTTAGCCATCAGGGAATGCAAATCAAAATGACTTTGAGATTTCATATTAAACCTATCAGAATGGTTAAAATCAATAACAAAAGTGATAGCTCAAGCTGGCAAGGATGTGAAGTAAGGGGAATGAACTCCATCATTGCTGGTAGGAGTTCAAACTTTTACAGCTACTATGGAAATCCATATGTTGGTTCCTCAGAAAATTGGGAATCAATCTACCTCACGTCCCAGATATAACACTCCTGGGCATATACTCAAAGTTGCTCCATCATACCAAAAGGACACTTACTCTTCTATGTTCATAGTGGCCTTATTCATAATATTCAGAAACAGGAAGCAATCTAAATGTTTCTAAACTGAGGAATGGATATGGAAATTATGGCACATTTTTACACATATTTACACAATGGAGTACTACTCAACTGTTCAAAAAATGGCATCATGAAGTTCATAGGCAAATGTATGAAACTAGAAAAAAGAATCATTCTGAGTGAGGTAACCCAGACTCAGAAAGACAAATATCTTCAGTACCTAGTCCAAGCATCCATCAGAGAGGCTTCCTCTCACAGCTGATGAGAGCAGATGCAGATACACATAGCCAAACATTAGGCAGAACTTGGGAAACTTTGCAGAAGATGGGAAGGACTGATAGTAGGAGCCAGAGGGGTCGAGAGCACCTAGAGAATATTGCCCACAGAATGAACTGAGCAATGCTCATAGAGGCTTATAGAAACTGTAGTGGTATTATAGGAGCCTGAGAGGGTATGAGATAGGTCCTTTGTGTATATGAACATACCATTTTTACTTTGTCTACTTTTTCAGTCTTTCAATGTAGTGCCTTTAATAGGTTCTCATTGTAATCTGTATTTAGAGAAGAGGATCCATGAGCAAATGAGAAAGATGTTTGATACATATTTAGATCAGACCAATCAGTAAGGAATAAATAATTAAAATGTGTAAGGAACAGATGTGCTGGAGGTGGGTGGCAACACACAGGGACTTTTCAAGGGAAGGTTCATTGAATAACCCAACACTAAGAATGGTTAGGAACTAGAGAAGACTATGAACCATCCATATAAAAGGAACTGCAACTGTGAAGATTCTGATGTAGGAATGTGTGGTAGGTTTTAAAGAATAGCACAGCAAAAAGGGACAGATGCACTGGTAAGAAAAGACAGAAAATAAATGGTGAAAGTAGAAAAAAAAGAAGTGAAGGAAAGAGGACAGATGTTAGATTCTGGATAATTTCATTTTAATATGTGAAAGCTGAACAGAATGAAAGACTAGCTGTGTGATGCAAATAACTTCAAAACATTGCTTCAGTTTCAATGTTGTGTATAGAAGTGAGCCAGTCATCAGACCAGAAGGGAAAGAGCCCTGTGTTTCTTGTCCAACACTCTCATCCAAGTGTGACAGGTAGAGCATGAGAACTAGAGGAAGACAGAAAAGAACAAGAAAAGAATGAAAAATAAGTTGTGCGCCCAGTTCATTTCCGAAGCAAGAAAGGTTGGTGGCTGAAATTAAGATATAGTCAAATGCTGTATACAGTTGGAATTCAAGGGTAAACAAGAGTTTAGATTATGTGAGCTTAAAAGAGAGAAGAGGATTAACATCATAGTTTTCAGACTGATTATTCATAAGAATGTCAATGCCATTTATTATGAGGAAGGATATGACTGAAGGATCAATCACAAACTCACTTCAGGAATTACAAAATTAAGACGACACTAGAGTACTAAATGATTCCTCTTCCACATCTATGTCCTCTACCTCCCTTTCCATACTTCTCTCTCTCTCTCTCTCTTTCTGCCTTCTATCCTTCTACTTTCTAAACTTAAAAAGGAGAAGAGCTAAAGGTACAATATTTTAAAGAGACAACAGGTCCAGCACACAGCAAGTTCAGGATCTGCTTTTCAGGAAATTTCCACCACTAAGAGTAGATGAGTCATTAAGTATGCATATGGTCACATGTTTAAGTAGGTTGAAGTTCATTTCTACCTGCTTTGTTTTTCATAAAAGAAATAGTGTTAGTAGTTGAGAGTGAGGAAAAGTGATGTCATGATGTCTAGGTGCAGAAAAATTTAAAAAAAAAAGTACGTGTGAACTGGACTTATAAGCAGCTGGTAGAATGCACAAAGGAATAAAGTATTCATTAAAAGCAATGCTGATTCTATTTGAGGTAAAAAAAATAAAAATAAAAAGCTAAAGGGCAGCAAGGAGCTGGACTTTGCCCATGTAAGTAGACCAAACTTTCACAGAGGCCAAGATGTTGCATTTATATTACAAAAATGATTTGGGAATTACTATGCAATTTAGACACGATTTCTATCAGTTCTATATGCAATGCATAATACTTCCTTTTCATGTGTCTAGTATCATGTCTTGGCAAATGAATTAAAATATAATGATGTCAAGTCATCATAAAAGACCAGCTTTGTACTTGAAGAAAATAATATTTGAAATTCAACCCAAATACAGCAGATTTTGGCTGGAGATGAGATAAATCCTTAAAATCATACATAAAAAATAAGACACATATAAATACAGTAAATTAGATAAGTATATTTATGTAAAAATATTAGATAGTGCCAAGTGTTGGCACACACCTTTAATCCCAGCACTCAGGAGGCAGAGCTAGGCGGATCTCTGTTAGTTCTAGGCCAGCCTGTCCTACAGAGTGAGATCCAGGACAGTCACCAAAACTGCACAGAGAAACCCTGTCTCAAAAAACTAAAAAGAAAAAAAAATTAGATCATTATAATTCAAAATTCTTTTACATCAGGAATTGGATTGTGTTTGCAAATCTGTTGAACTTTCCCCATTATTGCTTCAGAGTCAGTCATTCATTCATATGAATAATTATTAATTTCTTACTTTATGCTAGCAATTGTAATACTTTTCTATTGCTAACTGGTCTAGATTACCACAGATCTAGTCTCTCTCCCCCCACCCTTAGTTTTTCAAGACAGAGTTGTAGCTTTGTGCCTTTCCTGGAACTCACTCTGTAGCCCAGGTGGGCCTCGAATTCACAGAGACCCACCTGCCTCTGCCTCCTGAGTGCTAGGATTAAAGGCATGCGCCACCACCACCTGGCAACCTAGTCTCTTAAAACAATAGAAATTTTTGGCTTTCCACAGACCAAAATCCTGACATAGTACTGACCAAGCTAAATGTCTATACGTGGAGGAGGCTTTCCTTGTTCATTGCTATGGCGAAATTATTCTTCAGCCTTGATGGAATAGACATATATTCTAGCCATGAGTATTTGTGTCATATGCAATTATAGAAATCAAACTTCTCAAAACCAACCAAGGGACTAAAGTAAGGGGTTAGAAAAATGATATATGAATATCTACCTTAAGAATATTATGCAACACCAGGATATCCTTATAAGAAAGCCCTACTGTTCAATTTCATAATATATTACAATAAGGCATAAATAATATAATGTTGAAATTTCTATATTCTGAGAAAACTAAAATGTATAGATGAAAAAAATGGAGAAATCTTAGTGCTGTCTGAGCAGCAGCATCACAGTGAGGAATGAAGCTGAAGGAGCCACAGTGGCAAGACAGGAATGCAGTAGTAGAGGGAAGGGTGCCAATGTCTCCTGCTACAGCCAGCACTGAATTTGGGTATCTGGATGGCTTCACTGTTGTTTCTATGTGTACTTCGTTAGGGAACTGCAGTATTTTATTCTGAAAAGAATTGCTCTTGGAGGGGCTGAGTAATTGAATGACAGTTCATTATCCCTTTCTTTCATTCTACTTGGGTTTTGTCAAGTCCTTCTGGTGTCTGGGTTCCCTCATTTGAGGAGTCTATCATGTTCTTTGACGTTCCCTATAGTGATCTACAGTCTTAAAAACATTAATATATCACAAGATACAATGACACTGAATTTGAGAAATATTAAGAGGAATAAAAGATACAGGCATGGAATAAATAACCAATAGGTGTTCTCTTCTATTTTGGTGTGAACAATTTCTTCTGTTATTTTTGAAACAGAAACAGATGCACAACATCATCAGAACATGTTTTATTTATGGCAAAGGGTTTCCTATCACACCTCACCTTGTGAACTTTGATTTCTCTTATCTGGAACACCTTAGCACATTCCTGAAAGTGCTTTGGCAAATGCAATTGACTTCATCAGCAGATGTAGTGATAGTCAACACTTTATCTCCTAGTCTGACATCTCCTTTTCTGCTTCTTCTACACCATATCATATTTAACTGCTGCATAGTAACATCCACGAAATCCCAATTTAGTTTTAACAATTCTTAAAAACTAGTGTTGGTCAAAGTTAGAGTTGGATATAAGGCAATTACTTTATTAAGATCTTATCAGCTATAGGATTTGGCTGAATGTAATACATTTACTCAGCATATATCACAAGAAAAAAAGATTGCTACAATTTAATGATTATAATTAAAAAGTCTTTCAACTGTTTGGGAGCAATGTTTAGTTGTTTCCTTCTCTCTCCATGTTGTTTATGAAAAGACTGTATTTCTGACATGATTTAATTTTAGAAGTAGTTCTTAGGCAATAATATGAAAGAGCTAGAAACCTATCAGTCAATGGTTTTAAACCCCTGGAGAATAAATCCTTATTTGTTATATCTAAATAGCTAGACGTTAGCAAGTGTTGAAAATATGTCCAAAATAAGCAAAATAAAAGTAGCTAATCCATATGCCTCCAACAACAGTAACATAAATAATGATAGTTTATTAGTAATAAATTTTAATAAACTATATTTTGATGATTAATAGGTTGATATAAAACATTAAAATGATTTTTATACTTATAAAATATAACAAAGCTTTGGTAGTAAACCTAGTTGAAATATGTAAAATATTGCACTTTGGAGTATATTCTTTCTGATTGAATATTGCATACTCCCTTGAAAGTAGATTGTTGATTAAGACAAGTGACATAATTGTGGAAAATACAGGCATGAATATGCACACACACACACACTTGTAGCTCACCTATTTTAAAACAAATAACAAATGGTTTAGCATCTTGAACAATTAATAGCTAATTCTAAAATAAGCAAATAACATGAAATTCATATTTTCAATGGAAGAATCTCTAATAGATACAGCAAGTAGCCAAACACACACACACACACACAGAGAGAGAGAGAGAGAGAGAGAGAGAGAGAGAGAGAGAGAGAGAGAGAGAGAGAGAAGGGGGAAGAGAGAGAGAGAGAGATTTACACTATATTTGTAACCCAGGGTGGCTCTAACCTTACAATCCTGCCTCAGATTTTTAGTGCTGGATCCAGGCCTGAATTTTCATACATGGCTGGAGAACAAATAGAATGTCTTCTAGAAAATCTTGCCCAGATTCCCCTTCCTCATTTCCTTCCTTCTTCAAACTTTCATTGTTTACCTGTTCCTGACATCCCACTTTTGTCTCTTTTCTTGTCATTCTGAGAATCAGTCCCTGAGTCAAACATGTGCTCCAATTTGAGCTCTATCCCCAGCCACTAGCACCATTCCATAGCTCTGGAGGTAAAATAACATCGTCTATTCACTAAAGGAAGTCCAACTGCCAAAGTTATTTTGAGACAGGATTGTAATAGCCACATCCATGTGTCACTAATGCATGCAGAATATAAAGAGAGAAGTGAATTTTGCATGATTTTCAGTGGACCCTTTTAAGCTCATAAATATCTAAAATAAATATTATAAAAAATAAATAGGAAGAAAAGGACACTTTCTAAAGTGGGAGATTTATATTACTAACCTATAGATTGAACAGCATAGTGCATTTTGGGAACTGCATAATAGTTTTTAAAAGTAATATTTATCTTGAAAATGATCAGGCCCATTAAATCAAGAAAACACAGTAAAATTTTCAAAGGCAAAGGAGAGAGCCAGAATTCCTTACAAAGAGACCAGCTGAAAAACCTGCACTACGAAGCTTACTCATTAATGTCTACTCATCAAGGTGTTAGAGTTGTATATGAATGAGTATGGTGATGCTTTTCAGCTGTAATAATCTGAGTGCAGCAAATGTAGAGATTCAGAAGACAATTTGATGAAAATATTAATGTGATATGCAATGCATATTCAAGGAGATAGCTTGATAAAGTCAATAATTGTTTACAGAACTAATTATGCGATGGATGGAGAGATTTTTTTCAGAAGTAAAGCATACATGATAGACTAATTGTACCACAGAAGTCAAGAAAAGACAGAGAATCAAAAGATTCACTCAAATTCTGATTACAATATATAGGAAGAGATAGTGAAATCTCCAACAGTAGAGAAGTTCTTAACTTCCTAATAAAAAGTAATGAAATTGTCTTAGATTCCACTGATGCCTGTGCAGTGCTGAAGAAGATAAGTTCAGTGATCGATACATTTGATTCTCATTCAGCAAGCAATCTTCAGAGTGAGTTCCTGGTGATCAGGACTCTGTTTCAGACTCTATCACTTCTGGCTGCTTTCTCTTATTCTCTTTGCTTTTTTCTTGTTATTTTTCCAATTATTAAATGATGAGTTGCCCCTGGATATAGCTCTTGATTCTTAGGTTTGCTTAATATGTGCTTGCTTACCTGATATTTCTTCCTATCTCAAGCCACCAAGGACCACATAGTGATATCTATTGCAAAGAAAAAAAATCTATAGTCTGATAGTCAATTCTAATATAGCTCCCCAGCCTGGTGACCATTTAGGCAGTTGAGGATCATTTCCTACTATCTACTAGATATCTCATACCCATATCCAATATGTTTCTCAAATTTTCTAGGTTTGAAATTGAGTTTTTCACTCTCAGAAAATGATTCAATTCTTGTATGTGTCTCAGACTAAGAATCCCCCTCTTTTCTGTGCCTCTTACAACACGTTAGAAATGTCAATCTCTGACACTGGCAACTGGTCTTCTGGATTCCATAGTTTCCACATGTCTGCTGGGTACAGTGTAGGAAAAGGTAATTTACATCACTTACTCCTGTGCCAAAACTTGCTGATTGACTCCCAGCAGTCAGGAAAACAATATTCTTGTATTTGTACACAAAACAGCCAATTGACCATTATTTTTGACCTATAATATTGGAGGCCTATGTTTTCTCTCCCTTTCTGCTTCTCACAGAATTATAGCCTTGTAAATTTCTATATTCTGCTATTCATAATATACCTCAATAAAAATCCCTAGTCACTCATCAAATCTAAAATATTCAATTAGTTTTGAATTACATGGCTTGTTTATTATAAATCTTATATTTACAGTGGATTTTTTTTATTAAGAAAAAATTTTCATTCATTTTACATACCAATCAGAGATCCCCCTCTTCCCTCCTCCTACCCCCACAGCCTCCTCCTCCAAACCCAACCACAAGAAATCAAGGCCTCCCATGGGGAGGCACATCCAGTAGAGGCAAGTCCAAGCCCTTCCCCCTGTCTCAAGGCTGCACTAGGTGTCCCATCATAGGTAGTGGGCTCCACAAAACCTGCTCATGCACTAGGGATAGATTATGATGCTACCGCCAGTGGGCCTCCAAGCAGATCAAGCTACACAATTGTCTCACCATGCAGAAGACCTAGTCCAGTCCCGTAACAGGCTCCACAGCCATTGATCCAACTTTCATGAGTTCCCTCTAGTTTGGTTTGGCCATCTCTGCAGGGTTTCTCATCATGATCCTGATACACTTGTTCATAAAATCCCTCTTCTCTCTCTCTTTATTTTGCTATTTTTGTTTGCAAAATCAGTGTGTACCCTCAATATAGCTCAGATCAGTAGACTATGAGTTGCAAAGAACTCGTCTTTCTCTTGCCCTGTAGCACATTCCATTGTGTTAGCAAACTCTCCCTACTCTATTTTCTCCTTTCCATATTTCAACTGGCACCCTTCATTTTGAAGTAACATCTTCCCTATGATTCAGTCACAAGTTTCCCTAACTTTCACTAAATCTATTCACTACATGTTAGAACTGGAATTAAGGAGGTTGCTCAGAAGTTAATCTCTTACCACACAAATTGAGGATTTGAGTTTGAATCCACAAAACACATATAAAGCTCAACATGATAGTACTCATCTGTAATGCCAGGAGGTGGAGACAGAAAAATTCATGGGTGCTCCTTGGCTATTTAACCTGGTGTATATAGGAACTAACAAGAGATCATGTCACAAACACAGTAGAAGTCAATAACTGACACTTAAGGTGGTCCTCTGGTCCTCATTTGCTCATCATATCACCTCTTTGTCTCTGGTCTTTGTTCTTCACTCTCTCTCTCTCCTCCCTCTTTATTTCTCTCTCTCTCTCTCTCTCTCTCTCTCTCACACACACACACACACACACACACATGCATACAAAGAAAAGTTGAACTCTTAAAATAAAATAAATGCAAATTCATAACCAAAAACTAAAAATTTTAATATGATCACTTTTATATAGTTCCCTCTTATTTTGTGTATTTCTCTATCATATTGGTATTCCAACTATGTTGATGGTATTTTTTGGTGTAACAATAATTTAGGAATATATTTTAATTGTTGTATTCATGTTCTGTTTCTCTCATTTTGGCAGAGGTAACACTTTCTGTCCTTCCTATCATGAGTTGAACACAGAATTCTAAAGGAAAAAGTCCTACCCAAGCTTTATCTAAACACTCTCATCCATATGCATCACAAAGATGCAGCAGTGCTTACACATGGTTACTTATTTTTTAGTCAAACATCAAGTGTACCAATATAAGGAAATGTTAGTCCATCACAGTTACAAATTATTAAGAAACTGGTAGCTTAAATCATCATATTTAAAACAGTTTTGAATGTCACAAATCATAAAATCATGGTAACAGTAAAAACGTGTTTTGTTTTATTTTTTTTCTAGAATCTCTGGGTGAGAATGCTTGACTTCTCTATGGTATCTGCAGGCTATGTACATTTCATAATTTGGATCTTTTTACTTTGTCTTCAAACTTCAGATGCATAGCACTGTTTCTCTTCCTGATCCCTGTTCCTGATGTCCAGTCTTCTCTTTCTAACTCTGATATACTTTCTTCTTATATTAGTCATCTTTTCATTGTGCTATAATACCAGAGAAAGCAGATTAAAAAAGGAAAGATTTATTAACATCATGGTTTTGTATATTTACAGTCCATGGACAGCTGGCTTCATTTCTTTTGGGCTGCAGCAAGACAATCTGTGCACTTCCTGGAACCAGAGAGCGGAGAGAAGCATCAGAAGATAGGATATATCCTCCAAAGACACAATTCTAGTGGTCACTACCTCCAACTATGATGGGTTAGCTCAGCACACTCCGCACTACCATTATCCATTACTCTCAATAGCTGCACCAGCTGAAGATCACATTTTCACCACATGAGCATCTGTGGTCGTTATAATATCTAAACCATACCACTCCCTACTATGTTAAGTCTGGGACCACACTAAACCTATCCAAGAAATGCAAGGAAAATTGTGTTAGAGAAGACTTTTAGATAATCACTCTTAATTGCATTTTCACAATCTTTTACTCTCTCCTGCCAGGACAACTGAGAAATCTTCATAGATCTTAGAAATTACAACGTAGGCGGCATCAGTTCAGTTAATATTCTGCCAATAACAGACACATTATCATTCTTTCATTATTTTTAAAAGGGATAATTCTTAGACTTCTGTAACTCTGCATGTAACTGGTATATATAAATATTTGTGTGAACTAATTGTAGTGGAATGGTAGGGAATATCAGCTTTAGCAAATATCGTTGGTGACCTGGACTAAATGAAAAATAAATCCCTACTGTGGTGATATTTTATTTGTGCTGAAATGTGATATTTTATTTGTATGTTAATAAATATAGTTTGCCTGGAGATCAGAGGTCATAGTCTGTTATAAACTAAAATAAAAATAAAGTCAGGCAGTGGTGACACCAGCCTTTAATCTCAGTACCAATTATGGAGATTTGGAGGTCTGTATAGACAGGCAGGTGACCAGGAAGTGATGTGTCTGGGCTTAGAGTCAATGACAAGGCAGAAGAGGAAGGCAATAAAGGCACAGGTTAGACAGGAAGAGGTTCTCTTGGGAAGCTATGGCAAGGTGGTGAACTAAGGTTAGGTGGCAGCTATTGCTCTGATCTCTATGGCTTGCACACCTGTATTTGGCTCTGTGTTTCTTATTTAACAAGACTGTTTAGAAATTCATCTATGCCCTACTTGTTGTATTCTCTTCGAAGTACAAAACACATACATGAGAATGATAGCCATCTTCAATGAAGTCCCAATACTAGTGTGGCAACATGAAATAAATAGTCACCATTAGAGCAAACTAAAAGAAAACTGCAAAAGAAAAATTAAACGAAATCCACAGTACAGAACACAGTAAGTGAAATCATATTTAAACATTGGCAATATTTCTATGATACTCTGAGATTTTTGTGGGGGGTGAGTGGTAATATAAAGGATAAAGTAGAATTTATATTTTCAAGCCAGTGATAGAGAAAAAGGGAAATTTTTGTTTCTTAAAACATGGGCTGAACCGAGCAGCGGTGGTACATGCCTTTAATCCCAGCACTCGGGAGGCAGAGCCAGATGGATCTCTGTGAGTTCGAGACCAGCCTGGTATACAGAGTGAGATCAAGGACAGGCACCAAAACTACACAGAGAAACCCTGTCTCGAAAAAAACCAAAAACCAAAAACCAAAAGAAAAAAAATTTTAAAAAAATTGGCTGAGTGTGATGTCTATAGAAGTGATTTACTTGGTATACACAATCATTAGCTGTCATTTAATGAAGTTAAGCCTTTTATATCTAAAGCATAGCATTCTTGTTATATGAAAACTATGAGCATATGAATACTTCCTTCACTGGATTATTCGTCAGTGTGTAGAGAAAGAGATAAAATGTAACAGTTTTTTTCTTTTTCTTCTCAGGAAAAAAATGCTCCTTAAAAAGGTAAAAATTTAAAGGAGGCTCTGACCTCTAGCTAGGCATACCATGATCTCATCAGAAATTGTGTCCACTATATTTATTCTTGATCTTGGTTTGCCCACAACCATTATTGTGGTAATTCATGAAAAAGAAGATGAAATTGGATATTACATATATATATGTATATATATATAATGTATATAATATTTATTCTAAGTACCAAAAATTTTGTTATGTTAAGACTTTATAGAAGTCCAACATATCATTTGGGTGATAAACATTCTGCAATTAAATCTAGCATTATCATAATAAGGGAGAAATTTTTATTCCAATTGGTCATTGCCAATACTAAAAAATTAGACAGTGAATTCCATTTATTAGGAATATCTAAATGGAATAGATAAATCAATTATATAAAAGAGAAATGACAGATTACTTTCCAAAGAAATATGATAAAATGATTACATTTAATGAAAATTAGGAACAATTAAAGAACTTTGATTTTAGTTCTATGAAAAAAAATATTATTTCTGAGAACAAAATGAGTTTTCAAAATCTAAACTAATAGTGTTTTGTCCTTAGTACCTAAAATAAAAGTGAACTACTAATTACCATCTTTTGAAGTCATCATAATTTTTAATATACCTAAGGTCTTTCTTTATTGCTTTAATTCATCAGTAAGTGGACTGTTCTTAGAGTGTATTTTTATTCTGCAAACTTAACTTCCTCATTGTTTCTATTCTTGAATTCTTTTGATCTCAGAGTAGATACATTTAAAAATCTCCCTTTCCATTGAGGCATTGTCTGCCACCTTTAAAAAAAACAGTGACAACTTTTGTGTTACTGATGATTTGAGATTGTTGGTTAGATTTAGTACCAACTTGTAACATTTTAATTGGAAGCTTAGCTTATTTTACACTTGGGTGGTGATTTTTGCCAACTGTACTGTTTCAAGGACATGTAAAAATTAGTTATACAGTTGGAACTTCTCCTTTCTTCTTACAAAAGCAAGTCGATTTTCTTTGGGTAAGAAATGATCATATATGGATATTTAGATTAAAATACAAAATAACCACTGAAGATAAATACTTGTACTAAAACATTCATGAGACAATTGTAGTAAATTATACTTGCCATGCATTTAAAATTTAATAATAATGTATTTTTTCATTTTTTATCATTTGAATAGTAATAAAACTAAATATTTTGTATCAATGACTTTTTAAATAATTTTTATAGCCTTCAAGTTATTTCAGAAATTTAATGAGATGACATTTAGCTTTTTTACTAATATGGTTTAAGAATCATGTGAAAAAGAGTAGCATACATATGATGTTATGCTTTTCTAGTCTATTTTCAGGTTTTATTTTTCACTTACTTATATCAATACCCAAAGATTATCTACAGTTCTTAATAAAAGTCCTTATTCCATTTTATATTTTTTGGCAAAAAACATATAAGTCTATTGTCTAAAGTCAGTCATTACATCAAGAAATGAAGTAGAACATTTTATCTAAATTAATGATTTAACTACCTTCACAAACTCTGTATTTTATTTTCAACAAATATACCACTTGTCTCCATTATATGTTCCTTTATATCAAAGCCTCTATTTTATGTTCCTTTTACTTTTTCTACTGCCATTTTTATTTTAGCTTAAAATTGCTACACTACACAAATGTTAGGTCAGGCCCAACTCTTGTGTGACAGACATTCCTGGAAGACACAATATACCCATTTTTACTCTCCCCAGAAAGAGAACCTGCTTCATTACAAAGTATGAGTGTGTCAATTTTTAATTTGGTGAATGAGTGGTTCTAAAAGCAGAATGCTGGGAGGTTGCTTACAAAGGGCAGTGATAACTCAATAGCAGTGGAGTCACAGGACAATCTGGAAACCTGCAAATGTGGTGCTAAGCCCATAGAGGTAGGTGCTCAGTCTGAATAGCTAGCTCTTTTCATAGTTGGGAAGGTGAGAGCCACCAGCTCCAGCAGTGTTTATACTTTTAATACTAATAATTATGAGACCTAGGATCTTCTTTCTTTTCTCCTAGATATGTTTCTTTCTGTTTACTTCATGTATCTCCTTTTCCTCTTTGGATGAAATGCTTCCATTTGGAGGGAACCTTGAAGTCCAGAGAATAATGCCATATATAATCTGAATGTGAATATTTGTGTTGTGAATTTTTACTTAAAAGTGAAAGCATTATGAATATGGTTGAGCAAGTATTCTTTTGGTATGATTAAGCATCCTTTGGGAACATACCCAAGAGTTGCTGGGTCTTGTGGTAGATTGCTTCTTGTTTTCTGAGAAGCTGCTACATTGACTTCCAAAGTTTGCACTTTCACTTGCAATAGAAGAGTGTTCCCTTTGCTCTACATCCTCTCTAGCATGAGCTGTCACTTTGTTTGTTTGTTTGTTTGTTTGTTTTTGTCTTTTTTGTTTTGTTTTGTTTTTGAGACAGGGTTTCTCTGTGTAGTTTTCGTGCCTGTCCTGGATCTCCCTCTGTAGACCAGGTTGGCCTCAAACTCACAGAGATCCTCCTGGGTCTGCCTTCCGAGTGCTGGGATTAAAGGCGTGTGCCACTACTGCCCTTGTGATTTTGACCTTAGCTGTTCTGACAGGTGTAAGTTGGAATCTCACAGTCATTTGATTTGTACTTCCCTGATGGCTAAGGATATTGAACCCTTCCTTAAGTGTTTCTTATCCATTTGAGATTCTTCTGTTGAAAATTCTGTTAGATCTGTACCCTGTTTTTAAATTGGATTATTTGGTTTGTTGATATCTAGTTTCCTATGTTCTTTATATATTTTGGAAATCTGTCAGATGTGGGGTTGGTGAAGATCTTTCCCATTCTGTAGGCTGCTGTTTTATCCTACTGACAATGTCCTTGGCCTTACAGAAACTTTTCTGCTTCATGAGGTCACATTTATTAATTACTGATCTTAGTGTCCGTGATATTGGTGTTCTGTTCAAGAAGTTTTCTCCCATACCAATGCATTTGAGATTATTTCTCACATTCTCTTCTATCAGGTTCAGTGTAACTGGATTTATATTGAGGTCTTTGATCCATTTGGACTTGAGTTTTGTGCAGGTTGATAGATATGGATCTATTTCCACTCTTCTACATGCTGACATCCAGTTAGACCAGCAAAATTTGTTGAATAGTCTTTCTTTTTTCCATTCTATATTTTTTGATTTCTTTGTTGATCAGGCATCTATAGGTGTGTAGATTTGCGTCTAGGTCTTCGATTAGATTCCATTGATCCACTTGTCTTTTTTATGTCAATATTGCTCATCTATGTTCATAGCAGCTGTATTTGTAATAGCCAGAACCTGGAAACAGCCTAGATGTCCCTCAAATGAGAAATAGATAAAGAAAAAATGGTACATTTTTAAAGTGCTACATTAAAAACCAGGATACCAGGAAATTAGAACGCAAATGAATGGAATTAGAAAAAAAAATCATCCTGAACATGGTATGTACTTACTCATAAGTGGATATTAGCTGTAAAATAAAGGATAACTATGCTACAATCCACAGACCCAGAGAGACTAGGTAACTAGGAGGCTTCATGAAGTCGGGGGAAGCCCTGCTCTTCCTGGGAAGAAGAAATAAAAATTTCATGAGTAGACTGAGGTAGGATAGGGAACGGGAACATGAGTGACCAGGATCATAGAAGAGAGTACTGAAAGAAACTGCCGGGGAAAAAAGGGCAGGGGTCATATTGCGGTCAGGTAAAAACCTGGTCCAAGGGAATCTTCCAGGATTCTATGAGGATGACCCCTGCTAAGACTCCTAGCAATAGCAGAAATGTAGCCTGAAGTGGCCATCTCCTGTGACCAGATTGGTGCTTAGCCCAATTGTCGCCAAGGAGGCTTCATCCAGCAACTGATGGAAACAAATGCAGACACACAGCCAAACATTAGGCTAGGTGAAGTTGGGGCAATCCCGCATAAGAGGGGGGAAAAAGGATTGCAGGGGCCAGGGAGGTCAAGTAAACCACAAGAAAAATCACAGAATCAACTATCCTGGGCTCCTAGGGCCTCACAGAGGCTGAACTGACAGCCAAGAAGCCTTCATGGGACTGACCTAGCACTCTGCATATATGTTACAGTTGTAGAGCTTGGTCCTCTTTATGGAACTCTTAACAATGGGAATAGAGGCTGCCTCCAACTTTTTACTGACTTTTGGGACTTTACTCCCCATACTAGATTGCCTTGTCTAACCTTAATACATAGGATGGTAATAGTGCCTAGTCTTACTGCAACTTGATATGCCATATTTTGTTGATACTCAGAGACCTGCCCTTTCCTAAACAGAAACAGAGGAGAGGATTGGGGAAATGGGAACAGAGGGTCAGGTTCGGGGAAGAGACTAGCAGGAGAAGAAGGAGGCAAAACTTCAGCCTGGATGTAAAATAAATAAATTTATTTAAAAAAAATGTGAAAGCACTAGCCATACTATTTAATACCCCGAGCGGCTACGAATGAACTACATTAATTAATTTAGGAAGAAAGTGTAAAATGTTTAAGTCTTTCTCTTTAGAATGTAAATCTAAAACAACAACAAAAGTGACCAACAGACACTCTGGCTACTATTGTGTCCTGAAATGGCTTCTGTAAAAGCTACAGTGGCTTGATTCTTCAGGCTTTCCAGGAGGTAGGGGCTTCTCTTCCATGAGATTCAAAATAGCAGATACACAGTGTCAATCACATTGACTAAAATCTCCTAAAGCATTATTGGATGTTTCTGCTACTTCAACCACTGTGTAAGATATTTCTTGCTATTTGCTTTTATGGAATTTTCTTTAACCCAATCATAGGGCAAAAGATGATTATTGCTGAACAAGAAACAAATGTGGGTTTCTCAAGATTAATTTTAGGCCATTAAGATTTCTTTGAGCAAGTCTTATGACTAGTTTTACTCATTCTGTTTGAGTAAACCTTATGTTTTTAACATCATGAATATAACATCATATTCAGGGTCTTTATTTTATATTTTTTTAGTGATGAGAATGACTTCTCATCTCAGAAGTTTCAGAATTAATAAAATAAATAATGAAATAAATCCTTCAAAAATCTCAATGATAACATGTTGTAAAGGGATGTTATAACTGAGGATAATCTAAATTAATTTTTTTTGAGGTCACTACTCCATTGTTGTTAATCTGCTGATAGAAGCTTGGAACTCTCACAAGTAGCTTGAGAAAGGCATGTGCTTCCTGATTTAATTCCATCTCAAAACTAAAGCTTATCCATGAAAATTTTTCCTTGAGGTGCACTGTTACTTTACTCAGGATACTTGAGTTATTTCTTAGAATGTATTAAAGTGACTCCATTTTTAAACATAGTGTTCATCTTTTTCTATGTAATTATCTCTCATATTTAAATTCACTATATTTTACTTTTGTAATATCCTGTCTATTGTCATTCATCCACTCACTGTTTCCACAGTACATAAACTACACTATGTAGATATTAAGGATAAAAATCATTTGTTACATATATTATGATACATCCATCTAAAATCTGGAAAATATAATATACTTAATAAATAATAATTATTCTTCTTTTTTGGTCAAATTGTTATAAATTTTTATATCCTCTTATGTGTTGTACACCATAAAGAGAATGAATTTGGAAATGAGTCATAAAACAGAGAGAAACATGGGCATGGAAAGAAAAGATACAAGTGAGAGAAATAGGGAGACAATGTAAAGATCAAAAGGAACATGAAATCAGAAAATTATGTGATAAAATGGGTGTGAGTGGTTGAGGATTCCATAACTAAAAGCTGGGCACATTCTAGAACTTCCCCCTCAAAGAGGGTATAAGTACAACTGTGTGAAGTGTAGATTATTGGTATAGGTGATACATGGAATCTCTAAATAACTTTACACAGATGTGGTCTGAAGTACAGAAACAGCCAACTGTACAGCAGCAATGCATTCTGGAAGCTTTCAAATAAATAGGGGGGTCACAGAATAATCTCCATCATGGGACATCTTCAGGAATACGATAAAAATGAATCAATGTCAAACATGGGATTTAGAACAATATTCTCACTCAGAGAAAAATTGATTTTCCTACTTATGTAACAATTTCTAAAAATACATTAACATTTTTTTCTATTTGACGATGTTATTCTATGATATGGCAATAGATATCATGTTTTCTACTCCTGATGTAGAGAACAAGAATGGGAAAATTAACCAAAAATGATGTATAGAAGAAAGAATTTTCTGAGCAGGCTACTGGGTATGCTGACACCAAAGCCCTCACAAAATGAATTTACATACAATTTGCTATTGTACGTGTGTGTGCGTGCATGCGTGCGTGTGCGCGCGAGCGTGCATGCATGCGTGCATGCTTGCGTGCGTGCTTGCGTGTGTGTTTGTATGTGTCTGTATTTATGTGTAACAGAGAGAGTGGGAGAGGAAGAGAGATAATTCCTGTGAAAAGTTAGGTCAACTAAGTGTCTTCTAAAAGGACTCATGAATAAATTTTCGCAACTATGCTGTAACTGGTTTTAAAAGTTGAACATAAACGTGTTTTCTTAAACAGAGAAAAGGATATGTTCCAATACTACTGAGAATGTGACAGAAGAGCATAGTTCTATGTAAATATTTTATACAATTTTATAATTAACGAAATTATACTGAAATGAAAATATGATGGTCTAGCTGGAACAATGAAAGAGCATGAAAGCGATACCTTGATAGAGGGAGACATCATGGGAATAGGGAGAATCCTGGTGCTCTGGAAGTTCCCAGAATTGACAAGGATGACTCTAGCTTAGACTACTAACAATAGTGGAGAGTGTGCCTGAGCTGGCTTACCCAGATGATCAGATCAGAGAATACCCTAACTGTCATCATAGAGCCTTCATACAGTAACTGATGTGAGCAGATGCAGAGATCCACAGCCAAGTACCAGGACGAGTTCCAGAAGTCCAATCGAAGAGAGGGAAGAGGGATTCTATAAGTAAGGAGCATCAGTGTTATGATGGGGAAACCTACAGAGACAACCAAATCAAGCTAGTGGGACATCATGAACTTTAGACCAACAGCTATGGAACCTGCATGGGACCGGACTAGGCCCTCTTCATAAGTGAGAGGGTGGTGGAGCTTGATCTGCTTAAGGGGCTCTTTGGCAGTAGAAACAGGACCCATCCCTGATGCATGGCTGGGTTTTTGGAGCCCATTACCAATGGTGGGATACCTTGCACAGCCTTGATGCAGGGGAGGAACTTGGACCTGCCTCTCCTGAATGTACCAGGCTCTGCTCACTCCCTATGGGAGGGCTTAGCTCTTAGGAGGAAGGAATGGGGGGTGAGTTGGGGGGAAGGTGGGGGGCAGGAGAAGGGAAGAGAGGGGGATCTGTGATTGGTATGTAAAATGAATAAAAAAATCTTTTAATAAGAAACAAAGAAGAAAATACACAAGAATACACTCGCTAACAAAAGCATGATGGAAAAATGAATTTTATTTAAAATATAAATCCTAATTTGAATTCAAAATCAATTTACATCCATTAATGTATTAAAAGCTTCAGGAATATAGCAGCAAATGATTCTAAATCAGGGAATGGATATATTTGGGGATCAATATTCATGTTTCCTCAAAGTAGCATTTTGTAATGTATATATTATTTATGAAGAGAAATAAGAAATCTCTTAGAGAAGAGTGATCACAGATGTTACATCCATGCTTCACCAATGAGGAGGGAAATGCCCTTCTATGCTCCTTGTCTAACTCAATGAAGGACAAACTAAATCCAGTATTTTAACTTCAAAATATTTTTACTAGAAAGAGTTGTTGGACTCTAGAGCACCACAGCCGTTGGTGCATAGGGCTAGTGGAAATTCATTACACCCATAGTGATTCCTCACCCATATTGCTGTCATTAAAAAACAAAAAACAAAAAACAAAAAAACAAAAACAAAAACAAAAAAAAAGCACTGTTAGAGTCTTGGAAGACTGAAAATTAATGTCAATCAAACTCAGTCTTTGAGTTTTAATAATTCCCCAGAGTAGAGGAAAATGGCCATAGTAAAATATTTTTAAATAACTGGTTAATGTAGAAAACACCATTTGTTAGACAATATTAATGTTAACTAAATTTCATTTGCGATAAAGCTGTAGCAATAATATAAAATTGTGCTTTTTCTTATAATTATATGCTAAAGTTTTCAAATGTTTCAGCAAAAGTTTTACTTTTAGGAATAGAAGAAAGGAAAATAGAACAATGGAAATTTGGGAGGGTACAGAGGTAAAATGACGTGGCAAAAGGTAGTAATTCTGTTCTTTGTTGGATGTACATGGTACGTATTGTCTGTAAAGAGTATGAACATGCCGATCTTCATTTATTTTAACTCATGAAAGGTCTGTTACAATCAAAAGCATTTACCACTATTATTAAAACCTGAAAATTCAGATGCAAACACCTGCTTTAAATGCACATTTTTGTTCTTCATGAGGAATAACTATTTATAGCAGTAATTTCTATGACTCAGAATTCGTTGTCTGACACCATTTTAACATCATATACATTTATGATCCTATTTAGATAAATAAAATAATGCCCCATTTGTTAGGTATTTTATTGTACTCTATAAAATAAACATTTAGACTTTATGTCTCAAATAAATATTCAACTCAAGTTTATTTATTATATTGTCATATATTTATAATAAAATGATGTATTTTATTCCCTATTTTATGACATTCACTTTTGTAATTTGAAAAAGCACTTCAATTAACTATGAAATATTTACACCTACTGTATGGCTGAAAGAAAACTGAGAAGTCTTTCTTATTCTTATAACTTTCCCATTGTAAAATAAATGGGATTAATTTCAGACCGTTCTTTTATACATAAAAAATAAACACTTCACATATTTCTTTGACTATTCTCTGGGACGCTGGGTAGTAGTGAAGATTACTGCAATGTTACAGCAAGCTAACTAGAAGCAAGAATAGATCTACAGCGAATCACAGACACATCCAATTCCTCTCTCAACCCATCTTTATGTTCTGACAGCATTCTTAAATGGTAAAGTCTATTTTCCATTTACTTAAATCCTAAAAAGCTGGTAATATGTTGTGTTGACTGATAAAATATGGCAGAAACTGCTCCAAACGAACTCAAAATCAAGGTCTCCAGAGGCTGTCTATGTCTTTGTGAGTCAGGTCCCACCAGAAAGCCAGTGTGGGATGAATGAGCAATGCTTCCGAGAGTTGGCACTAGCTTCATCAAATATGGTCATCTTTGAGAAGCTTCCACAGTTTTAACCAATGCAATTTACTGTTATTTGGATGTAATTCTCAGATGACTTTTAGTCTTAGTATTGCTATTTCTGTTTTATGTATATTAAAACAAATAAGTATATTTCAAAAACCTCTACAAAGATCTCACCTATATTAAATCTTTCTACTTTGATACTGACTCCACATATTGGATGAAATAATATATAGTATAAAATATAAAATTGTATATTTATTATTATATTTGCATGTATCTGTATATTGATCCGAATGCAAGTCTCTTTGCAAAAATATATGAAGTGCCTAAGATTTTCTCTCACTAAAGTTAGTGATGAAAAATAATAGCATTAATGGACAGATCATGATGTGATATTATTTCCTGGCTCATGTGAGTGTTTCCCTTAACTCCCCTGTTCTTAACAAAAATGAGTAAGAAAAATATGCTGACATCGAAGTCACACATAACTAATTTTCCTTTCCAGGTGGAATTGACGTCTGCCTTAGTTCTACTAAATCACAAAATCCCCACATAGCCACAAATCTTCATAAATTAGTGCAAATCTGTTTATGAATTAAAAAAGAAAATTTGGCTTTACAATGACAAATCAGCAAAAAATAAAAATAAACAAATTTTAGTATGAAAAAGAGTTGATGGAAGATGGTTTTACATGATTTGTGTCTTAAGGAAAAAGTATTGCTTAGATGTTAATATTGCTAGTTTACCAAATTAATATTGATAGTGTTTCAAATGTTCTCAAAGTCCAAAGGTTGAAGAATCATGATTTAATCAATTCAACCATAAACATCAGGGGTCAGAGGACAAGAAATAAGTTTGATGATTTACAAATTAAGGGGAATTTGTGACTAAAATTTTTTAATGTCTTTTATCATTCTAGACTATAATTATTAGATTATTTAAAGCTACTTTTCATTACTGATGTTTAGAAGTAATGGAAGCAATTGAACAATGCCTATTTATGAATGATTTTTTTACAAGCTAATACTTTTATTGGAAAATTTCTGCTTGACATTTTGTGTTTTGACTGGCATTTCCTTGTAGCCAGCTGTCATAAAAAGGACTGTAATACATGCCGTTAGCAGCATATGCCTTTTTGGGTGCTGAACAGCATTTTTATACAAAAAAAAAATCAAATGATCCATAACATATTATGCTGTCATTTGAAAGCAGCCTCAGAAATGAAACATTTTTCATGCCTGTAATATATTTAGTTCCCCAAGGCTCGGCATAGCATTTCCTCAATACTTTTGAAGATATAATGAAGCGAACATTTATTCTTTTAATTCACAATATTAAAGTTTTCCCAATAGTAATGCTTTCCAAGGCATAGGAAAAGGTTGTAAAAATCCATTTAGAAGATTTAATATGTTTCGTTTATTCCACTGTTGCTTACCTTTCTCTGTGACCCCAGGCACACTTTTTCAGCACTTACCATCAGGAATTAATCTCCAGGGTAAATGACATTTTAAAGACTTATGTGGTTTACCACTTTGAGTGTGAGCCCTCAGACAAAAATATTAAAATCAAAACAACTGATTAAACTATATAGTAAAAATTATTATTTATTCTACTGGTATTATATGTATAATAAAACATTTATGTATATATATATATATATATATATATATTCTAGTTTAGAGTTGAAGTAATTGAGATTAGAAAAAAAAATCTATTGTTAGTTAAAGTCATTTAATCTCCAAACTTGAAACTGTAATTAAACACGGCCTTTTAAAAGCACCTTTTCTCAATTTTATTTTAACTGTATTCATAGAAAAAAATCTGAGTTGTATCTCTCTGTATTAAATAAATATCTATATGTGTGGTTGTCAGAGAAGGAGCACATGAGCATTTTGCCCCCTTTTCTCTGTATGTGTAAATTTTGAAATTTAAAGTAATTATAGATCTATTCAAAAATCCCAGCTTTTGCCTCTTAATTTCTTTCAGTTAAACAGCCCAGCTTCAGCATTTTAGATCTTATTTCTCTTTTGGTTTCACGTCCCCCTTTAATGCCAAACATGAATGGCTGAATGCTGTTTGCAGGAATAGATGTGTGAACAACAATAACATAAGGAACACATCAGTGTGTTACATTGAATTCAAACAGAAAATCGGGGAAAGTTCAGGGGTCTGCGAAGAGAAAGGAGCCTGACAAAGGACCTCATGTGTGTTTCTTGATACGTGAACACCCAGAATTTCAAACCAATTCACAGAAAAGGCAGTAAAAATTATTGTTGCCGCCATCTACAGTGATAACCCCTTCTGAAGATATTAGAAATAATACTGTTAAAACAATAAATAAACCTTACTTATGGCAAAATGCAAGTAATATTTCATATTTTAAAGACAATAGTATGATTAAAACATTTCTCCTTTCATTTTCCTTCCTCCACAATATCTAATATCCCTCTCCCTGCTCTCTTTCAAATGCTTGGCATATTTTTCATTGCTTATTATTGCATATATAGATATATATGTAGTTTTACACATACATACAGACATATGCATGCACTCACACACATGTATACATATATATACATATATGCACTATATATGAATATATATAATTTATAACTGTAACCAGTTCAGCCTGTGTATTTTCTCCTTGTATGCATGTTTTTAGGTTGGTGTGATCTTCTCTGGGAATTTTTACCTTTCCCACTTGCAGGTTTTCTCATTTTCTTAGAGTTCTTTGTGTGGAGCTGACATGAATGTCCCCTCCCTGAGAACTAGCTTTCATGGTTCCAGAAAACACCATGCGAGTGATGTTTTATATTAACTACATCAGCACTCTTCTCTCATCCATGAAGCTAACTTTAAAATGTTTTCTGATCTCATTTACAATGGATAAATTTAAAAATGTGAGGTAAATAAACCTACATTTTATATTATAATGCAGTTATATTAGTTATTTCTTCCATTTCCTCCATTCACAGCCTCCCACAAACACCTTGTTGTTCCCTTTCAAATCCCTGGGCTCTTTTTCATTAAGTATTGTTACATACATATATGTATATACATGTACATTTGCAAATGAATAAATAAAATGTCCTCAGTTTGTGTACTGTCATTTGTATGTATGTTTCTGTGCCTGACTATTTGTCATTAGATAATAAATTGATGTGCTCTTCCCTGAGGAAGACGACTTTTCCCTTTCTCAAGAATTCTTTAGTTAACAATGGATTTTGTAAACAGCTCACATTTATCATTTAACTTTAAAAACTTTGCATTATCTTTAAATCTGGTCATGAATTGTATTCTAGGAGCATAGATAGAAATAGACAGTTAGATAGGTAGATAGATAGATAGATAGATACATACATATAGATGTAGATGATAGAAGATTGATAGATGATAGAACAATAAATATATGATAGATTGATAGGTAGACAGAAAGATAGATTGATGACAGATTGATAGATATATACATGATCAAGATGATAAATAGAAAGATAGAAGATTGATTGATAGATGGATGATATATATGTAATAATAGATAGATGAGAAAGACATTACAAATGCTAAGATGCTTCACTTAGACCATATTTAAATCAACTTTGATTTATAATGATGAGTTCTGAAATATTTTCTGTGACACTCATCATGATTGTGGTCATAACAGCATGGAGGTCCCTAAGGTACAAGTTTTTTTAAAATGTACAGAGTTTAGCTAACTCCAATTGCCAGTGACAAATCATAAAACTCTCTTACAGCATGGAAATTATACAATGCAAGCAGAACTAACAAGTGGCAGTTAAGTTTGACAAGTCTACTTGACTGGGTTACTGTCCACAGAAGTGAGAATGAATTCTTATGTATCAGTGAAGGTTGTTGCAGAAGAGATTGGCATGTGAGTCAGTAGATGAAGAAAGAAGTGTATTTTTTTTACCTATATAAGAATACATCAAATTCCATTTGTTGCAAACACAAGAAAGAGTATATAAGAGCTAATTCTATCTCTCTTTCATTGAATTGTCTTCTACTCTCTTCAGATATCCATTTCCAGAAGCTCAGGTATTCAGTCTTGGGTTGAGTAACAGGAGGTGGTATTGATGCCTTCAGACTATAGATAAATTAAGACATTGGCTTATGTAGGCCTCCCACTTGACGATAGCAGATTATTTATTTTCATATGTTTCATAATTATACAAACCCAATCTCATCAAAAAGAACTTGAAAATATGGAGGATTATCCAAAATTATTTACAAATATATGGAATGTAAATTCATTTTGTGTAAAATATAAAAGAGTTTTGCATAGGTCTGAATCTCGGACAAACATGAAAGAATGTGAAATTCTAACCCCTAGTTAGCATGACATTAAACAAGATAGTACACACACCAAGATTTCCATCTTGAGAATAGTCTTTTGGTTGGTAGAGCCCTTACTTAAACAGTAGTTTAATGCATGGAGTTAGATAACTCAGAAAGTGTTATGTGTGGCAATCTGTACATACAGTGCCAAGACATATGGTTCTCATTCTCTTAGTAGATAAATACCGTGACTTTGAAGTTGAGACTACAAATTTAAATTACATACTCTGAGAATCCATTGCATTGAATACCTGGCTCTATGTTCTTGTCATTAAGTAGAAGTTCCAGAGCAAATTAATAATCAGAATGCATGAAACTGAAAAAAAAATCAGTTAAAAGTTACTTTTAAAAGTATCATATAAGAAACATTTGTTTAACGAAGGAATGATGATTTAATATCAAACTTTCATTCAAAATACACTCAACACAATTGTTTTATATGCCAGTTAACATTTTGATATATAATGAAAAATATGTGTTCAGTCTCTAGACAAGTTTACAACAGGGTGTTTGAATGAAGTACATTCAAGAAGTGGCACAAGATAAAATATTTTCAAGATGAATAATCTATATAACAATTTAAACTGGATGTATATACAATTAGTTATTTAAAATACAGCTGGTTCTCACTTTCTAGTGTAAGCATTAAAAACACAGGATAAGTCAAACTTGGTATTTGACATTAGTTAAAATATGTATTTCATATGTCAAATAGCAATTAATTACAGAGTTATATTGAAAAGCAAGAACACTACAAAGAGTTTTAGTGTATTCAAGCCACTGTCTACGTTCATAAAAATGCATTACAATGAATCAAGCATTATTTCTCTTGTCTTTAAGAAAATAATTTTTTAAAACAAAGCTGAAAATTGAAGTTAAATGTTGAGTTGAAGTAACCTATCACTTTTCCCAAAAAAGAAATATGTCATTTATCATTGCAGTTATTAAATGCATCATCTTGAATATGGTTATATGTTAGAAAACCTGTCTCACCTATGAATAAAAGGAGATATTTTTTCCTACATGTATTTTGAAAGGAACTTTTCCAAAAATTATAGCTTAGGCAATTAGAATATACTGGAAAAAAACATGGACGTTTAGGGAAATGAAGATAAAAGATTAAGAGTATTTTGTCAACTAGAAAAAGAAATAAATGGGAATTAGGTAAGATCCTTTATTTATTTGGTCTTAAATTTTCAGTTAGTTTTCCTAGGTAGCATAAAAAATAGATGGTTACCTATGTTTATTGTAAAAACGTGTAAATATATCTCTGGAAGTTTTGAAATGATATAATACATAATTAAAAGACAATTTGAATTGTTTGAGTATATTGAAATTATTGAATTCTTGATCTCTTCAACAACAGATTTAAGAAGAAAATTTGCTGTGAGACTAAGAGTTGTCCAATTATTGAGACTGAGCTCTTATATCGAGTTAAATGTGAAGAAAATAAACACGAAAAAGAGATATTTAGTGTAAAAAGCCTTGGCTACTTCTATGATATATATATATATATATATATATATATATGTTTGCTTCAGTTTTCTTAACCACAGTGTGAGAATTTTAGAACCAAAAACCAAAAACACTATCCTCAAAATAGAATCATCATTCTTGCCTGTATTCAACTGACTTCATTAGCACTCTCAATTTAATTTCATTAATGTTATTTTAAAAACAAAATTAGACAACTATAGTCAGTATGTGTAGTTATGTAATGTTTTTACTTTTTGTGACTGACACATCAAATTCAGATTCTGACCATTTACTATGTGAATATTTTCTAAAAATAGAATGTGCATCTATCTTAGAGGCTTTCTCCTTTGTTTTTTTCATGGTTGATAGATACATACTACTTATGTATATAAGGTAGTTTATCCATACAGACACCAAGTAGTGTAAAGAGTACAAGGAACACAAAGAAATCTCTTCTGTTTTTGTGGTCATTTGTGAACTACATAACTCTCTGAGGAATGCCACTAATGGTGTATCTGGGTATTAAATAGGATCATACTTTGAAAAGTTGGCTCCTTTTTATTTAAAGTATATCCTATCTTTTGGCACACTCGGCTGAGCAGGTGTCACTAGATGTACAGAGACATGTGGAGTCAATGTGGCAGGGCTGTCAGAGAAGATAGACTTCTCCGCACACTTCCAAGTTCACAGATGCCGTGGAGGAAGTTTCTGCAAGATTCCTTTCTTAAGCTCAGTATTACCTGGCACCTCAGGCTGCTGCAAGTGCTGCCAAGGGTCCCACCAACCACTGACTAGGCAATATGCCATGGCAACAGATGGGCACAAATATAGGCCACCAAAATGTAAATTGTAAAGGTGAAATATACTTCTAAGGATTAACATCGCAGTAGGGGACACTGCAATAATCACTGCTGTGACTAAGTACCCTTAGCAGTTGCAAATGCGAACTCTTTTTAAATGAAACTAAATTTACTCATTGAATTGTGTAAGCACTTTCTGAGTGATGCAAGCTGAGCACCTCTACTTACCCCACGTTTCCAAGTATTAACAGCATCCCCTCTTATTTTTCTAACATATTATTTTTGTAGGGAGATCACTCTTGCTTAGTAAAGAGAACATTCACCATTTATTCTTTTTTACTTTTCTCTTTACATCTATACTTCTCACAGATCCTTGCTGTATTTCATTTCATAAACTAAACATCAACCGCTATCACATATTCACAAAAGAAATACTGATTATTTTTCTGTTCAGAATAACATGTGTAAGATAAAATTAATTATTTACTATCTTCAACATCTAGGGTCAGATGATAGTAAACAAAAATAAATTAGTAAATTCTAAACATAAACTGATCACATATTTTATTCAGCTAGTTTTCTTTCTTCTTTACTTTTTTATTACTATTATTACTCTTCTATTACTATTATTACCATTAATACTTATTACTATCATTGCTGTTCTATTGTTACTGCTAGTATGTGTTATTATTATTTCTCTTATGTTTTATTAGTATTATTGCTCTTACAATCATCTCCCTCCATTAATACATGTCAACTGTAATTCCTCATGTCCAGACTTTCCCACTTATTTCTGCTCCTAATATTGGCACCAAAATTTTGTTACAATCCAGGAATTATGTGATTGTGTATACTTCTTCCTATAAACATTGGTGATTTCCTTTCTTTGTGATGTAAACGCAATTATATTCTATGCAAACATTCTTTATTTCAATATTATATCTTCCTAATATTTGTAAGGCAGACGGATGGCATGTAATCTAGGCTCCCTGAAGACTTTACTACCGGAAAATATTTAACTAGAGTATGAGAAATGTTATAATAATTATATGTTAGAAACCTCAAGATTTTCAAGGATGGACTATGAGGATTTTAAAATTTTTCTAAAGCTTACATGAGCACACCCATTAGCATTATCCTTAAATGGAAAAATAATCAAAAATCAATAAAAAATATAAAAAAGATACAAAGCTTGCCAACATAATATTTGGTTCTCTTTTAACATAAAAAATTAAGTGATTTACTAAACATAAGGTAATAAGTAATTTTACATTGCTTGGAAATCATACCAACTAAGTTAAAAAGAGAAATCAATGTGGTTTATCAAACAAAATCAGAAAATAATTTTAAGGTTATGCAAATATTTAAATATTTGAAGGATTAAGTTTTCACATTTGAACAAAGGTATGTCATATGTATTGTTTTATATATGTATTCTCTATACTATCTCAAAATGTTTGCCAGTGAGTAAAGTTACAGGACTGGGGATCTGACCGAGTGGTTGAAGTTTTTCTAGAATGTGCAAAGCCCTGAACTAAAGAAAAACCACTGCCTTCAAAATCTTCTTATAAAATTAGACGCCATTTCTTCGTGTGGGTGTCAGACACAACTACAGCCAGGAGTGCATTCTGAAGTGTATACAAAGGCTTTATTAATATGTGTTTCTTGATACTGTGCAAAAATCTCATTCCTAGTCTGCAGTCAACGTTCGGTAAAATGGACAAACTTTACAGCTTTGCTTGCTTTAAATCCTGCTTCTAAATTTACTTCTTAATGAAAAAAAAAACAAGCTTATTTGTAGCCCCAAATTATTTGGAGTTCATCATAATCTTATGCAAGATATTTAGGATATGCTAAAGCAATCATTTTGAAAAATGTACACATAAAATACATGACATTATTTAAATATACAGAATGCATAAAAATATTTTTAAGTTCCCAATTGCTTGCAAAATCTCTGGGCTTTTAGTTAATTCTCAAAAATGTAAGTCACTTTGGAAGAAACTTCCATAAAACTTATTTTATAACTGTCCTTATCATTAAAATTTCCAATGTTATGTTCAAAACTTGAGATACAGAACCATGGTGGAATGAAATAGTCTGTACTTCAGTACAGTCACCACTGGTTACAATAAGTATGGAAACAAAATGCCGGGGTATCCCTGTGAATCGATGGCTGACACAGAACAATCTCAAGTAGATGATCAAAAACAAAGTAGTATAACATAAAAGAATACATTGTATAAGGATGATGTTGTCATAAAAATAAATAGAAGATAGTAACAGTATAGAGTATTCTAACTAATATGGATAAAAGCTGATTATTAACTCAATGCTATCAAAAGGCAACACCTTCATCTAAAATTATGAGTATAGAAAATTTATATATAATATTTAAGAAGTATTTTAGACAACATCCTATCAATTAAAACCCAGAGGACCTTAAAACAATTCAAAAGCAAGCAAATAAAACTATTAAGGAAAATAAGTCATAAATCCTCTTAATTACACATCGCTTACTATGCATCAAGCTATATCAGACATGAAACATAATCTTGCTTCAGACACCAGTGACTCCAAAATTAGTGTTAGACACATACGCCCACCTGTGGGTCTTTTAAGTGTTCTCACTCAAAGGCAATACATTGCATTTTAAATTGGAGATAACTAGTTCAAAATTCTTTCTCACATTTGAATCCAGTGATGTACAGAATGACTTTTTTTGTTGTTTTTTTCGAGACAGGGTTTCTCTGTGTAGCTTTGCGCCTTTCCTGGAACTCACTTGATAGCCCAGGCTGGCCTTGAACTCACAGAGATCCGCCTGCCTCTGCCTCCCGAGTGCTGGGATTAAAGGCGTGTGCCACCACCAACCAGCAGAATGACTTTTATTTACAGAATTATTACTGGGTTTGAAACAATGATTCATTTGGAATACTCTGAAGCTTCTACAATTAATTATTGAAGGGATATTCTAGAGCTTCTATGATTGTGTTTAATTTTATTATGAGAGGTTGAGAGTTGCATAAAACTAATTTTATTATGGAAAACGAAAACTAACATTTTGATTGGGCCATACATTTTTAAAATGTGAATTACATAATTATAAACTATGTCATCCTCTGTTAAATAGTCAACCAAGTTAGATGAACAATGAAAAAGCAGAACCTGGTGGCTAGGAATTTGCTCTAGTCAAGCAGACGTTAGAAAGTTTTCCTTTTGACAAGGCGATGAACTAATATAGACAGCTGCTGACAAGTGCTGCTGCACTTCAAAGAACATTGGGGTAAGTTGGAAAGGAAAGGGATCAAGGAAGATAGGACCCATGACAAGCAGCAGCTAGTGGCAGTCTCTTGCTATCAGCAGTGGGTGCATAAATCTGGCGTTTGTTTACTATTTATTTACTTATTTTCACCTTAGAGACAGGATGCCGTGCATCCCCATCTGGGATCCATGACTTCACTCCAGTACTGGGGTTACTTGCATGCAGCATCACAGCTGGTTTATATGTCCCTGAGGTTGGAATGGAGTGCTTCAGGCATGCTAAGTCAACACCCTATCTAATGATGTTCATACCTAGCCTGAAAACTAGTACGTAGAAAACTTTTTATTTGCTTGTTTTTGTTTGTTTGTTTCTGGTCTTAGAGAATTTTAACGAAAATAAATCTACAAAATACTCAATTTTTAAAATATTTACAGAGGGATCCTTTCTAACATAAACCTTTTAAATACAATACTAGCACCTACTTTTCCTAAAAATAATAATGTAATTTACCAAAAATTAATTAACACTAGTCATCTCAGTTAAAACTCCACATACTTAGCTTAATATTAACTTTGGTGTGGTATGTCTCCAGAATCTAAGACAATTTCTGATCTTCTTTGACTATAAAATAAAGTCTAAACACAAAGAATCAAAGTAAAAAATGGGGCTGTTAGAATTCCTTTGAAGAATGTAAAAAGACTCCATTTTTGCTACCCTAGCAGTGAAGTGAAATCTGAGGTTATCCACTGTGGGAGTTGTGAGGTTTTAGGGTAAGGCACAGAGAAAGCTGTTCTTTGAATGTGCTTGTGCTTTTGATCCTTTCTGGGGAATAGAAAAAGGAAGAAGAGAGAGAAAAAAGTACCCTGTGCTGAATATAACTGCAGTTCCAGGAACAACCAGAATTGCACCGCATTATATCCACTACATTAAAAGATATAAACAGCCTACACCTGATAGTTTGACAGTAGTAGAATGATGGCCAAGTGTAAAATGTACTAGTTATCCTTTTTTTGCACAAATTTCTTGGAAAATGCAGGCGGCATAGCATTCAGCACATTGGATAGGACCAATTTCGAATTTCTCTAAAAAGTCAAACAATCATGAAGCAAGATTCATCCTGGCAACAGTTCTCTGATTTGATATGCTTTCCAGAGAGCAGCCAAGTGAAAGTTTCTTTTTTCTTTTTCACTATTGTGATTATATTTTAGTAGTTGTTGAAACTTAGCTTATTTAGATATTCTGTTGTTGATATTCAGAGTGAAATATATAATCAGACTCCCCATGGCTCCAGGTTCCTTTCAATCTCTAAATGCTTGAAACAATTTTACTTTTAGCAAATCTGTATTGTAGCTCTCTCTCTCTCTCTCTCTCTCTCTCTCTCTCTCTCTCTCTCTCTCTCTCTCTCTCACTGTGTGTGTGTGTCTTTCTGTCTCTGTCTCTTTCTCTTATGCAATATGCAATTCAGAAATAATACTTCAAAGGGAAAATTAGCTCAGTATAAGCTTGAAAAATCTAGAAAGCTACAAGCATCTAAATTGCCATATACCTGAATAGGCTATTTTAATAATAATAATAAATAATCCATTGTAAAGAGAACATTCTCAGTCCTTGTTATAGGGAGTCATGAGCATTCAAGCAAGATTAGTCCCTTCAGCTCTCATAGGAATTACCTATCCATGTGATTCAGCTTTCTATTTCATATCACAAATATATAGATATAGCCTTTCCTTTCCACATGAGAAGGGAAAACCATAACTATGTTGTAGATGATGATAAACACTTTTTACACCCTGACTGACAGGAATGTTGATGATTTCTGTAAAAGAAGATTAAAATGGAAATCCACTAGAGGACGAAGGGAGAAATTGGACTATTCAGGTCCAGGCAGAAAGGTCACAAGTAGAGATAAAGTCATCAGAGGTGATGTGCTCCAGTGGCATGTTTTCTACTCCAAATCCTTCACTGAGTTCCAGGCTCATCCTGACTGGGGAGAAGAAAGTGCATGTTCTTCGTGCCAGCTAGTTGTGCCATGAGTCCTCTGTGTGGCTAGTCAGAATACACACACACACACACACACACACACACATAATATATATATATATATTAAGCTGTGTCTGCAATTCAGTCATAATGTTGTCTTACCATAAAACTTCTTTCAGATACCTAGCCAATGTGGATATAGAAAAAGGCCTTTTTTTCAGTATTTCAATTTCTAATAACTCTCAAGATGTGAATGTTAGGATGCTTTCTTATGATCTCTGATAATAGCTAATTCCCAGAGGGCTTTGAATAGATATAGATATATGCAATTAACCTAGTCATTTTTTTTTCTTTTTGCTTCTCCTTGGAATGTCTGACTTGCTAGCCCCATTTTAGCCAATGCTGCTGTGAGGAACATCTGTGAGATCCCTTCATGGGTTAGCACTGACATATTACTAGTGAAACAGAGCAAAAATCTCTAGGGACACCCTACACAGTGGGGAATATAAGTGAATTGTTTTCCCTGGGGAAACAAATTGAAGATGAATAACACTTCTTTGTGAGTTTGAACTCTGTGGTGGCTGAATTAATACCTAACCTCCAAGTAGAATTTTTTGTTCCTTTTTCTCTCATTTGCACTATATCAATGTTTTTTACTAATGAAAATTTATTCTTCTAGCCTAAGAAAAATTATTGGCTTACCATGCTATCAGAGCCATTAGAATCTGTTTGATGAAGAACTCTAGGTAAGATACTGAATGCAACTTGTCTTATTCAATGGAAGCACACAGTTCAAGAAAATGGTTTCTTAACTCTCATCTGAAACTTTTCTGTATCTGAAAATCTATGTCTATAAGTATGTTTTGCCTATACATTCCTTTGCATTTAATGGCAAAAATACATTGATCAGAGCATATATGAGATAATTCTATGTCCTGTTAGCCTTGTTATTGTCTATGAAGCAGAATTCAAGGTCTTTATTATGATGATTTAAATATTCAAGATCTCCAAAATTCATTTCTAGCTTTATTACCTGATTCTAACTTCCAAAATTTTAAAACACACACACACACACACACACACACACACACACAAATAAGAAAGAGAGAGAGAGTGTCAGGCCTTCATACATAAGTATGCAAAACTTAAGAATATTTTAGAAAGTTCAAGACAAATTACTCAATGTTCTTACAGTCCAACATCAATTCCCATATTTCTAGAAATTTCTGTGCTTTTACCTATGAAGTTTGCTATGATTTTAGCACAAGTGTGAAATTCATGTGCCCTAATCTCCACTGTAATCAGTCTAGTCACAATATTTAATTAATTCCTACCAGGGTTGTAAAACTTTATGTATACTCACTTCATAATGCTCTATTTGAAAACTGCTTATTTCAGTGTGTCTTTGTGTCACCTCAAGGCAAAGCCTGTGTCTGTTTACAGATGTAGTACTCACAAAAAAGTTGATAGTCTATAAATATGTAACAGTAAATCAATGATTGAATTGTGATAATATTTATTGTTCTCTTAGGTCTCAGATCTTCAGATTTAGCAGCAGGTATCTTTACAAAAGGAGGTATCTCGCTGGTCCTAAATTTCCTTTTGTAAGGGTAATTGATCTGAACAACAAGCAAAGAAAGAGAGAATTACATGTTCACTCATATATGATGAAAGTTTTAGTTTAAAGCAATTATGTTACTAACTGCTGATACAAATAGTATGAAAATTTTTCATTTATTATTCATTTATATACTGTTCATACTATTCATTCACATAATGATTTAATTATATATTTCCAAATAGTTATATTAATTTTCTTTATTATTAAGAGATCTTAATGTGTATATATAATTTATAAATATATAAAAGGATTATACTTCTATTTCAATATCAATGTTAGTAAAATTAATAAAATTTGTTCACTTCTTATAAATCTAGGTTAAACATAATTAACTGCATGAGAGTTTATTTATTACTTATTTTCACCTAATAATTTGAATAATCTTTTCTTCCATTACCAGTAAATTATTATTTTGAAAATGTATTTTCAAGCTATTATGAGTTAAATTTAACTGAGACAATTAAACAAAGAAATAGAACTAAGCTGAATGAAGATAATATAGGAATCCTTATCACTTTAGGGGATTTGGGGAAACATTTTCAAGTATTTACTTTTTTTTATTGTTTTTTCTGTGTTCTTCCTGATTTATATGCCAATATGCCATAATTTCTTTCTTTCATTTTCTTTTCCTTAGTGACCACAACAGTGACTCAAAAGCAAAGTATGATATAGAATCATCACTTAGTGAAGGGGGTTAGAGAGGAATGAATGTAGTCTAAATCTGTTGCTTCCTCATATCTCCTCCATTTCTGCATGCAGATTCTAAAAAGGCTGTTTTGTCCTTTAAATCCCAGTAAATAGGGGATTTTCTTAAGTAGGTTAATAGATCCATTCATTATATAGATTTAAAAATATTAGATATGTTTTCATTATTGATTTTTATCAATATAAGTTCATATCACTTACTAGTGATTTGGTGGCTTGTAATTGAAACTAAATGAATCACTGAGTAAAAACAAAATTATCTCAATACACCAGAAATCTTGAACTTTTCATATAAATATATTTTGGAATTTTTACCATACTTCTTCATTGATCTTGATCTCAGGAAGCAAAAAAAAAAATGCTGACTATTACATTTAAGATTTGAAAGAACACAGATAGTTAATAGTAGTTAATATTTACAATTCTAATATCCACTCTTGTTCTGGTTAGTGTCTCTCCTTCTACTTCAAATATTATTGAAATAAAAACTCATTTTATATGAAAAGTAGCACAAATAAGGAAAGCTCGGAGAGATGCCTGAATGGTTAAAGGTGTTCCCTGTTCTTCTAGAGGGAAAACATTTAGTTTCCAGCACTCACACAACATGGTTCAGAATTGCCTGTAGCTTCAGCTTCAAGTCATCTTATTCCCTCTTCTGAATATATCAAAACAGCCGAAAAATATGCCTTGGGGATAATTGTAAGAAAAGCAACAGGAATGGGAACTAGGAAGATGAAGGGATGCATAATTGAGGCAAAGGTTAGATGGTAGGAGCAGCAGCAGATTGGAAAGACATCAATCAGAATGTGTAGATATTTAGTCCTTTATCTTATAAAACAAAGCAGAAAACTTGGATTAGTGAGGCAAGACTGAATTAATATTTTTGTTGCTGTTACTATAAATCAAAAGAGAGTAGATTAGATAATTACCAAAATATTGTCCATATGTTGCAATATTATCACAATCAAATAAAAGAAATTCCATTAAGAAGTTCAAATGTGATTAAATAAAGAACAACAGATATGGACATTTCCTAAATTATAAGCCCCATAAAGTCCATTAAATAATACAGTGATATTCTTTAAAAATGCAATAATTCTTATATTTTAAAATATTATTTTTTAACTTTAAGGTAACATAAGAACAGATTAAAGGAGAGAAAACAAAAAAATTTCTTCAATATGTTTCTGTTTTCATACTTCTGTTAGGTCATATTAAGATGTCAAAGTAAACCATGACTAGTAGCATATTATATTTTTAATATTCTTCCCTAAAACTTTATGGTTCACTAAACTTTACTTAAAATTTTATATGTGTAATTTAGAACTGGTTCCCAAAATATCACCGTACTTCAACTTTAAATGTGTGTTCCTTTTATTCAATAATGAAAAAATGAGCACCTTTTAAGAACACAGGCCATGTTTAAGTAGCTGGTATGTACATCTCTATTTTCTAATTGCTTCATAAAATAGTTTATTTTTAAGAATGCACATAAATGAATCCTTTATATCAATGAAATCCACATGTATTCACAGTGTTACTACAAGCTCCAAAAGAAAATAAACCCCTTACTGTGAAATAAACATAAAAATATATTAACTGGAAGTTATTATAATGCTATTTTTTCAAAGCAATATTTTCTTGTTATAATTACCTTTGCTGCTTCAATAGAGAAACGTTGAGTCTCAAACTTTATGAGAAAAATAAAATAAAGCATTAATCCTTGTAAACTGAAAATTATACTAGAGCCCATTTTATCCTTATAAAAATATATTACAATCTAATTTTCTCTACTACAAAGTTATGACTGGGATGAAACATTGAAGATGAATACTATTAACTAGAACCATGTATGAAAGACTTGACAATAAGTTATTGAGTATAATTATTTGGAAATATGATCAATATTAAAACTAATCTGCCAAACGAAGGTGGAAAAGTTGAGTTACAGCCATTATTAATTTGTCTCCAGTTATCTCTGGAGCTGAAAGCAAAATGAAAAAGGAAGATGTTAGTAAGAAAAAAAGATTATTCTGATTTCCTAATGCTTTCTAATATGAATATCAGAAGAGGTTAGAACAGGGAATTGGAGCTACCACTTACAGCTATCTTGTAATCTCCCTATTTTGGACACACACACACACACACACACACACACATGAATTGATTATATATGATGTAACATGAAATGCTATATGGTCTTATTAATAGAAAACCTGGAGCTAGATATTGAGGTGAAAACTGAAAGATCAGAGAAGCAGAGCAAGCCAGCCACAACTTCTTACCTCTAGGAAATCCTTAGTCTAAAGAGAGTTCCTTTTTCCTCATGCCTTATATACCTTTCTGTGTCCTGCCACATTACTTCCTGGGATTGAAAGTGTGTGTCACCACTGCCTGGATCTGTTTCTCTCATGTAGCCCACTATGGTCTTGAACTCACAGAGATCCAAACGGATCTCTGCCTCTCAAGTGATAAGATTAAAGCTATGTGCTACCATTGCCTGACCTCTATGTCTAATTTAGTGGCAGACTCTGCCCTCTGATCCTCAGGTAAGCTTTATTGGGATACACAATATATCACCACAATATATGTATATGTAATTTTTTTAGTGTGTCACTAGCATGAACAAAACGAAAAGTAAAGTGTATATGAAACGCTCAAGGCTGAAATCAGCTAATGTTTGTCAGCAGTATATCTAACTCACTCAAGATTTGGAACATTTCCCAGAATCAGTAATCTCCAAACTTGGGTTTTAGATGCTTGTCTGACTTTGAAGAGTAGAGTATTTCAGCTTCTGTTTATTGTAGAGATTAGGGCAAGTGGAAAGAGATAGCAGCTTAAAAGTCTGGACTCTTCTTTGGTGGAAGATTAGATAAATTTTCCTGGCAGAAAAAGAAAAAAAAACCTAGTCTAGTAAATTATCAAACAATAATGTCTGTTGTGGGTATTTGATCTGTTCAGTCAATGGTATTGGGGTAACTAGCCCTATGTGGTGTGGTCTTCTCTGAGTAGGTGATCAAATAAGAATGAAGGAGAGGGGTTATATGCTCTCTCTTGGAAGGTCAGAGCAGGAGCAAGCAGTAGAGAAGAGTAGCTTGCAACTGGTTCCCATTGCCTTTGGGCAGAAGGGCAAGACAATGACAGCTGGATTAGCAACAGTGTCTTCTTTGTTCTGTGTTGTGAGTGCATCTTGTTGATTTCATTTTTCTAATAAATCTTACCTGGCACATTGCATTCGTGTCCCACTTCACCTGGCATCCAATGTGGCCTGAGCCCAAATTGCAGGCACAAACCCTGCCAGGCATACTGCCCCTCATAGTCCACCAGCTCTCCCCCTGTCCTCAACCTTGCCCTTCATTCAGGTGAGCCCAACTTTTGCAGCTAACCCAATTGTCACCTGAAATGGACCAGTGGCCAGCCCACCACCCGGTTGGCGCCTGGGCACTTATATGAACATCAATTGCACTTGCTGGCCAATCAAGATTATTACATCTAACAATTCTCTGATAGGAGAGTGAGATCATATGAAAAGCAACTACTAATAGATTTAAAATCTTAGAAGAACTTTTTAGAATTGATAAAAAGAGCATTCAGACACAGACAGAAGAAGTTAGAGGGGAGTCAACCTCAACCTCACCATTACCTTATAGAGTTAAAGATGAACGGCTGAGGGTTGCTAACATATCTGCCATGATTCATCCTGTTACTGTTTATGAAAGGCCAGCAAATGACAGTTATCCAGGAGGATATGCATAATGTTAATGGGAAAGTTTACATATGAAAGATTTTAAAACTATTAAGGAAGCAATAGTTTCATATGATATGCATTCAGCATATGTGAGGCAGATGTTGAATTCGTGGTCCTCTAGGGAAAAAAATTACTCCAAATGACTGGGATCAATAGTCTCAGCAGTATTAGAATATGGTCCTCTGTGGTGGTATTGTGTTCCCCAAAATATTGTGTATGCTAATAAACTTATCTGGGGTCAGAGAACAGGACAGCCACAATATTAAACATAGAGGTTAGGCAGTGGTAGCATACACCTTTAATCCTAGCATTCCAGAGACAGAAATCCCTCTGGATCTCTGTGAGTTCAAAGCCACATGGGAAACAGCCAGGCGTGGTGACCCACGCCTTTAATCCCAGAAAGCACGCCTTCAATCCCAGGGAGTGGTGGTAGAAAGCAGAAAGGTATATAAGGCGTGAGGACCAGAAACTAGAGGCATTTGGCCTGGAGAAGCATTTGGCCTGGAGAAACATTTGGCCTGGTTAAGCATTCAGGCTTCTAGCAGCAGTTCAGCTGAGACTCATTCGGATAAGAGGACATAGAGGCTTCCAGTCTGAGGAAGCAAGACCAGCCGAGAAGTTGGCCAGGTGAGGTTAGTTGTGGTTTGTTCTGTCTCTCTGACCTTCCAATGTTCACCCCAATACCTGGCCCGGGTTTGATTTTGTTAATAAGACTCTTTAAGATTCATGCTACAGTCCTCAGTCAGAATGGAAAAGGTGGTTGAGAGAAGAAGCTAAGACCCTTGAGCAGCAAGGTAAGACTAGAGATTTCAAGATTTCCCATCTGCTGAAACTTGCCAAGACAGGGTAGGACAGTCCTTCAAATTTTCCTGCTTTGAAAAAAGTCTGTCAGATATTCTAGGCCTACTAGCCAAAGTTGGATGCCCCAATGTTGCAGAGAACCCTTGGGTGACTGTGTAGGCAGCCAGTTGCTTCTGTCATTTCCATGCAGTTTTGGAAGTCTCTTGCTTCTACTTCCCGCTTACTCAGGTAATATTACTTTCCTTCTCAGGTTTGTGATGGAGTTTAAGATTAGATAGTTACAGTTTCAATTCTCTTGAATTTTAGTTAAGGGCATATTAGGTACAAGATTTAGACTCCTCAGGACAAGACAACTATTGGAGTAATCTCTGTAATTTGCTTGTTACCTATGGTCTGGACATCTAGAATGTGTTTCTTGCTTGATGTCATTTTGTTGGTTGTAGTTCCATTTCTGTTTATGTTATTAATTTTTCTTTCCTCGGGACAATACCTGATAATTGTTATTATTGTATATAGTATATACTATGATTAGGGCCTTCTTAATTAGACAAAAAAAAGGGAAGCATTGTGGAAATTCAATCCATTCAGCCAATGATATTGGGGTGACTAGTCCTATGGGTATGTGACCAATAAGAATAGAGGAGAGGGGTTGCTTGCTCTCTCACAAGTGGTCAGAGCAGAAGCAAGAGGCAGAGAAGAATAGCTTGCAGTTGTTTTCCATTGCTCTTGGGCAGATCGGTAGGACAGTGACAACTGGCTTAACAACAGTGTCTTCTTTGTTCTGTGTCCTGCATTTATCTTATTGATTTCATTTCCCTAATAAATCTTACCTGTCCATTGCATCAGTGCCCCACTTTAAATGTCCTATGTCATAGCCATGGTCTTGAATACATACTTTAGCGAACATTATTTTGCCAAAAGAGATAAGACTATCACATGCCCAAGGCATCCTGAGTATTTACCATATATCCAATTCTAGCTAATTTCCAAAAAGCAAATCCAGTCCTTCACAATCCATAACTTCATTCATGGACTTTCAAGAGTACTTTCTCATTTCCATTTTTTCAGTATAGAGCTAAGATAGTAAAAGAAGTAAATGGTCATTTTCAATGCTAGGGAATGGTGATTGGTATGATTTGATACCTGTGTGTTGCACTGCCTTGTGCTCCATAGAGTAGTGCAGGTCTTATTCATATGGAGCCCACCTGGTGGATAAAAAGAGAAGAGTAGACTGTAGACCAGAGACATATGCTTAGCTCTGGATGCAGTCACCTACATCAGGTAATTCATGCAACAGATTAGGTCCCTGATTCTAATCCGTTGTGGAAAATAAATAGGTAAAAAGAGAAATTTGTAATTAGATTTCCATAGTCTCAAAGATAGAAAGTAACAACATATGAAAATCTGATCAAGCAATGAGGCCTGTATGTTCATGTTTTTATAGTGCTTGAAAACAATGGGAGAAAAGAAACATACAGAAGTAACCATTCCCCACCCCCATAAGCACTCTTCCTGCTTTGACATTAAGTGTACTGCAGCCACAGGATCTCAAAGAAGACTAGTAAACTTAACAAATTAGTCATGTTTTGCTGCAGTTATATAATAAACCCTGAGAAAAATGTCCCCCTTGCTTTGTGAAGGGTCATTAGGATGAACTGGCAACATGTAAATGAGAGAAAAGATACCAATCTATTATAACAGGGGAGAGAAGGACAATGCTGACCATGATGAGGTAGGTGTCATCCTCCTATAATCCAACATTATTAAAAAAAAATGTCATGCGCACTTTCAATACAGGAATGGAGATTTGAGAATGTTGTAGGAGGAGTACGTGACTTTTAAGGAAATTCTGTGAGTTTATAGAATCCGCACTGGACAACATCTCTTGGGGAATGCCCATTGGTATACATATGATCATAGGTTCTCTAAGGCAAACTAGAGAACAAAGATATGTGACATAAGTATGCCTAAAAAGTTCAGTTTCCCTTCTAGTAACATGAACTTTGTTGATGGAAGCTTAGGGAAGACATAAGAGACAACCTCTTCCTCCTTTCAGATTCCAGATATCAAGCAGAGCAGGATGCTCCAAATGTCTCTCCTGTCACTAGATTAGAGAGACATAGGACATGGCAGGAAGGGCTTTTGTCTGGGGTTTCTTATTAATTTGGGTCTCTTGAATTCCTGAAAATAAGGACCTTCAAGGCGGTTTTATGCTATTTTCTAAAGTTACTAAAAGAGATAGTTTTCTGGAGGGATGGTTTAATCTTCAGATAGTTAACAGGAATGTCTGGATCATCTCGTAAGCTATGTCTCTGTGTTTTTGTCAAACTCCTCAACTAGATAGTAATCTTAAGCTTTTTATTTTTAGCCATTCAGAATGTCATATCTATGTCCAGGTTCAGAGATGTAGCAGGAAAGTAGTGTTTTTATCAAACGTTGTGTGGTATAGCAAAATAGAAAGAGTTCAAGAAAGAGAAGTGAAAAATCAATTTTAAAATAACATTTTTCCCTAGCAATAAAATAGCTTTACTTTGATGAGCCTCAGAAAAGTTCTTGCTATCATAGTGTGTCAAGTGGACAGGTTTCCTTCACTTCTGTCTAATCTGTAGCTATATTTTCATATTATGTTTTAAAATTTATGAACGGTATTTGTGATAATTTGACCTGTTTTCACATTTTTTCAAAATTTCATGTTCAGGGGCAGTTAGGATACATTTCCTTTTCTTAAAATTATTGGTGTGTCAAGAGAGATAATAAAGGTGGGAATGTAATTTATTATAAAGTAGGGGAGATCTGTGATGATCATAAGACATGCTAATTTCTAACTACTAGCACTGTTGTGATAACAGTATCTAAATAAATCTCTTAAATTGTTTATTATGAGTCTGTCTACATCACAGGGTAAGAGCTTCCTTCCTTGACTCTAAAACAGTTTCTGGGTGGTGCTAGAGGGATTGGATTGGATATTGGATTATACTCACAAATAAAATAATTCTCTAAATCTGATTGGCTGTTAGACATGGAAATAGCTATTAAATATCATAAAAACTGCTCTATTAGATATGATGGAAGTAGGAATATCATGGAAGGAAATAAGTGGTACAGGATTTATTATTTATTTTTATGCAAAAATATATTTGTTAAAAAAACTATTCTCAGATCATGGCAAACTGCAAATACTCCACATTCATCATTAAAGTAAATTAGTCTTGTTACCGATATTGAATGAAGCCATCATTGTTGGGAGGTCTTCAAGTTTGATGATGCATAGTAACGAGCTGGTCTTTAGGTCAGAGGCTTGTATCTGAGTTCATACACAAGGACAATATCCATTTGCTATAAAACCAGTTAGAGTATGATTTGTTGAATTCTAGAAAGAAATAACCATATTTTTATTAAGAAGAAGGGGATAAGGGTAAGCAGCATACCGTAGCAGTGAACAAAACCCATCAGAGGAAGGAACAGCCATAATAATGTTTTTTGTGTTTTTTCCTCTCTTTCTGATTCTTGAAAGCTTTATTTGGTAATCAAACCCTTTATTATAAGAAAAGTTGAGGATGCAATTGGGTACATCATCAGAGAGGAAAAACAGTTTTTAAAATTGTTATGAATATCTTTACAGGCCAAGTGGAATTATTAAGGAGATTGGGAGTTCCTACAAGGAAAATCCTAATAGCTTAGCAGATATTAGCAAACAATGTCTTTAACAATGGGCCAGCATCCTTATTGTTATATATAGAAAAAGGGAATTTTGTAGTTGTGATTGTGGTTAAATATGTGAAACATGGTCTATTTAGGAGAAAGACATTTCTTTCAATTGTAGTTTTTGAGATTATATTTTTATAAGACACTGGTTGTTGTGGGGGTTTTTGTTTGTTTTTTGTGTTTTGTGTTTTTTAGTTGTTGTTGTTGTTTTGTTTTGGGTTTGATTTGGTTTGGTTTGGTTTGATTTGATTTTGAGCAGACATTTCTCCAAATCCATTCCTGTACTAGCACTAGTTATATGAACCCAGACCCTGGAGTGGAGACACACAGTCAGAAAAATGTGTGATATTAAAAAAAGGACAAAACAAAACAAAAATATAAACTGAAAATGATGTCCTAAGTGGTGATTTCATTAAACTTTTGTAACATGAAAGGAAAGGAAGAAAAGAAGAAAGAATTTAGGATTATTTATGACATTGAAAGGCAGAGGAAATCTAAATCAAGATAAGACCTTATGTATAGAACAAGTCATTCTCTTTTGAAAGAATTAGGTAAGCTTTCAAGTTTACAATGACAATCTGTGATGCAGAACCATGCATATAATTTTTAGCAAACTAAAGGCTCAGAACAATCAATGCTTATGAGCACCCAAATCAATCATCACTTATATTTTTGGTTGATATGCTCTTTGAAAAGGAACTTCACAGATTTTATTGGTCTAGAACACCTTGTCTAAGGCAAGGTGCTATACACTTTTGACACAGTAATTTCTGTCAAATGAATGTCAAGTCATAAATGCAGGTAAACAGTAAGTGGCTATTTAATGAGCTAATGGGACCAAGATGATTAGTCTCTGAACCTGTGACTTTCTGACCCCTCACAGTTGCCAATGTTCTAACCAACACTGATATTTTAGCACAGGTGCCATTTTATTTCCTTTGAGGAACTTTAGTCCTTCCTATTGGACAAATATCACATACTATGCAAGAGGAGACAAAACATTATCATATATTGCTGGACAGGCTTATTCCTGGGATGTGATGGAGATGAGGCTGAGTAGGCATAAAGGCAGGCTTTGGGAGAGGGAAATAGTTAAAAAAGTCATTGAGCAAGAAATCCCTGGATCATGTCAAAACTATTAGCCATCATGATCCAAGTCTGTTTTTATTATTTCATTCTTTACCTGGAAAACATTTATAGGTGCTGTTATTATAGAACTGAATATCTATAGTAATAAATACATACATACATACATATGTACATACATACATACATAGGTGATTTTGGCCCTAATGGAGTAAACGCAAATGACGAAAACAAACATTTTATGAAACAAAACAAGATATTAAGTTACCAGTTATTTTAAATGAAAACATAAAGAGCCATATCTGAAAAGCACAGATAACATGTATAGCATAGGTTAATTATATAATAGTTACACATTAAAAAAATATAACCTGTTAGGACTCCTAGAGACCTGTTGGCTTTGGTTTTGCCAAAAGTGGTAGCAGCAGGCAAGAATCCTATATATATGTGTATATGTATATATATATATATATATAGTCATAGTTATAGTTATATATACATATGAATATATAGATATATATTGTGAAACAAATGGAAATAGAGAGGGAGGGAAGGAGGACATGAACTTGAATGTCTCCAAAGGTAGGGAGCATATAGGAGGACATAAGAGAGGGGAAACCATGATCAGAATGTATTTTATAAAACACTTTATTTTCAATTAAAAATGAAATTATTCCACTGAACCTGTGTGCTGGCACAATGAAGTGCTTCCTGAAAAAAATTAATTATATAATTACCTGAACACTATTCACGAACATATACATCATAGAGTGTACTTCTTAGTAAAAATAAAGGATATGTTTTATATATCAAAGTCAGAGTTTCCCTTACTATTTAGAGGAACGCAGAGAAGGTAGAAGTTAAAATTTGGTTTGTTAGATAGACAGCTCATTGGAGAGAGTCAATAGTGTTAGTAGTATTCTTTCTTGAATTCTCTGGAAGTAATTCGCAGGCAGTTGTGCAAAGGAGAAGGTGCATCCAGACAAAGGGGATAAGCTCTGGAGAGAAACTTGACATGAAGAGGCTGAAGGGGAATGAAAAACAAGAAAAAATTTGTTAAGTTGAGATGTAACTGTAGGAATTCCCAGTGGCTACAACCTGTAGAAGAGGCGGAACTTACCACTGGGAGTCAGCAGTTCTGGTCTTGAGGTTGGGACGAAGGTCAATCTTTGTTATAAATTAGTTATTAATACTAAATTTAATTGAGACTAGTTTTGTTGTTGATGATGTTTGATAATGCCTCAGAGTAGATTGAAAGCAAAGGGGTACTCACAAAATGAAATTAGCTTCACACAAAGCAGCTTCAATGGAAATGGGACTCAGCATCCTGGAAAAACTGAAAAACTGGCTGTTTGTTTACTCTAAGATCAGAAAGTATGGTGGTAGGAAAGTCCCTTCCTCTCAGAATGCAGGGCAGACATGCAAGACAGGGGAAATATGAATAAGAAAGTGTTTGCCAGGTGAGGATTTGGTCTAAGAAGGAAGAGAAGTTGAATTTTTCCTAACAGAGGAACTGAAAATGAACCTGAATTTGTGGGGCTCCAGAGTGAAGAGGGCCCAGGAGAGCTGAGAAAACAAAAAAAAAGAAGAACTTTCCAGCACTTGCCATTGCATGGCTTGAAGTTATTTGGGCTCTAATGAGTTTCCCAACCAAGGGTACAGTTTTCAGGCCTTTGGCAGTAATCCCATACTTTCATGGACAAATAGTATGACAAAAGAAATTAGTTATTCTTCACTATTTCTCTTAAGATAAAGGACTTTGAGAAGCCGGGTGGTGGTGGTACATGCCTTTCATCCCAGCACTTTGGAGGCAGAGGCAGGTGGATGTCTGTGAGTTTGAGTCCAGTCTGGGCTACAGAGTGCGTTCTAGGAAAGGCACAAAGATACACAGAGAAACACTCTTGAAAAAAAAAAGAGAGTCTGTAAATAAAACAATGAAGTGGTTGATCTTTAGGTAGATGATACTGTTTGCATAAAACTAGTCTGGAAAATGGAAAGAGGGAAACAAATATCTTCCTGTCCTTTGTATTTCTTTTGAAAGTGTTTTCAGGCTACAAGAGTAGATCAAGTATAAGATCTTGACATGCCAAAAATATGGTCAGCCCACAAGAAAAAACCAACGATGAAATCTTGTTTTGCAGGGATATGCAGATGTGGACATACCCTAGTAGAACCTCTGCTATAACATTAGGATTTATGTTTAAGATCATCAGGATGGGCAGGAGTCCTGCTGTGAACCAAGAGACTCACTAAAGACATCACCATGATTGTAAAGAAAGAGTT
>CABHPH010156521.1:0-47123 GCA_902168325.1 Peromyscus nudipes
TGAGGGCAAGATGACAAGTTAGTGCCTGACCCTCTTAGCCCAAGACTCATCTCTTGAGCCTAGTCCACACACCTTGCCTCGTATGGACTGTATTCAAATTCATAGTCACTTTCCTAAGCAACCTTCCTCAGGAAGCTTAGGTGAGCTACAACTCAATGTAAGCATGTGTAACGCACAAAACAACATCAGTGCCAGGAAGACGACTTTTCTTTAGCTTGGTATCATCTATTTTTTTTTTTTTTGTTTTGGTAAGTTGTTTTATTATGGCAATAAGAAAATAACTAAGACAGCATGTTGTTTTTACATTAATATAATTAAAGTTTAAATATTGCTTGCACTTCATGTACAAGAAATGTAGACTAAGGGAGAAATCAAAAAATCTTAAGACCTTTTAGTAAAATTGTAGCACTCAGACCAATGGAAGAGACTCACTTCATTTATTCTGACAACAAAACGACTCTGTATCCATTATAAGAGCTACTTTTTCTGCATATGGCTTAAGAAAATAATTATTGACACTTTAATAGTTTTTTTTTTTTCACCTTAATTGTCGTGCTAGAAACCCCATCCAGTGACTGAGGGAACTGGATGCAGATATCCACGGTCAGGCCCCGGGTGGAGCTCCGGGAGTCCAATTGGCAAGAAGGAGGAGGGTTTATGTGAGCAAGAGTTGTTGGGACCAGGGATGGATGGAATACAGGGACAAGTGGCCAAAAGAATGGAAACACATGAACTGTGAACCAATGGCTGAGGGGCCCCCAACTGGATCAGGCCCTCTGAATGGGTGAGACAGTTGATTGGCTTGATCTGTTTAGGAGGCATCCAGGCAGTTGGACCGGGTCCTGTGCTCAGTGCATGAGTTGGCTGTTTGAAACCTGGGGCTTAGTAGAGACCCTTGGCTCAGCCTGGGAGGAGGGGACTAGACCTGCCTGGGCTGAGTCCACCAGGTTGATCTCAATCCTCGGGGGAGTCTTTGCCCTGGAGGAGATGGATATGGGGGGTGGGCCGGGGGGGAGGGGGGGTGGCAGGAGGGATAACGGGGGGATCTATGACTGATATGTAAAGTTGAATTATATGGTATCATCTATTTTTGACACAACATTGGCATATAGCAGGGTTTTAATATTTATAAAAATCCTGATATATTATCAGTCCTTCGATTGGTATCTTGTTTTATCAATGTGGTTATCTAGCTGTGTGATTTTAGGATACTGAAGTTTTATTTGTTTAGAAGCAAATGGCAATGTTTAGCCATTCATTCATTCATTCATTCATCCATTCACTCATTCACTCAATCAATGTTTACAGACTTCTTACTGTATTCTGGGAAGTACCATACATTGTAGAGAGTCTGTGAATGGTCATGGAAGGAAGAGTTTCTACTCATGCTGACTGCCTACCTATCTGGGATGAATGACCTTAAAAGTATGATGGTAATATATATTACTTAATATATTATAAAGGAAAGAAGTTTCTTCACTAATAAAGAAGAGGCAGAATGAGAAATCACCACAAATATATTACTATTATTTTATTTCTTATATATATTATTGTAATTATCATATTATTTCTTTATTTTGATTTTTGAGACAGGGTCAACTTTGTAGCACAAGCTATCATCAAACTCATGACAGTCATCCTGTTTTTAACATATTAAATCCTAGGATCATAGGCTTGTTCTAGCATACTTGGTTTATTATAATTTTAATTGTGGTGAAATATATGCAATATAATTTGACCAATTTAATCACTTTTTTGAGACAGAGTCTAATGTAGCTTAGAGTGGTCCAAATTATTGGTATATCTGAGGATGACCATGAGCTTGTAATCCCCCTTCCTCTAGCTCTCAAGTGTGAGGATGACAGTTTTGTCCTACCTTGTCTGAGTTTATACAGTGCTGAGTATCAGACTCATAGCTTTGTGCATGGTAGAAAAACAATACCACCTGCACCACATTCCCCAGCCCCATCGTAACCTGTACAGTTACTGGCATTATTCACATTTCATATTGTTCTGCAACTGTTGCTGATATTTCCAGAGCTTTTCATCTTTTCAAATTGAAGCTCTGTACCCATCAAACTCTGGATTCTCTACTCTCCTCATCCCCTGGAAAGCACCCTTCTACTACCCTGTGTCTATGCATTTGACTACTTCAGGTAGCTCATGGATATTACGGTAATTAATGAGGCAATTCCATGTAATTTATCTGGTAATCAAGAGAGGTTTATTTTTGGGATAACTTACATACCTCCAATAGAGGTTGGTTACAGGATCAAGGAGAGATGAGGTACCATCCAGTGGAGAACTCTGGCTTGGTGTCCCATCCAGCTTCCAAGAACCACGAGGTATCTAGAAGGTGCCCAACATGTACGCACCTTGAGTCTTAAGGGCTTCCTTCTCAGTCATGCCCCAGGGGCAGGTCATAGGCAGGTGTGGCAGTTACCTGCTGTCACTCTACGGGCAGTGTTTGAAGGTCAAACCTGGAACAGCTACCCACTACACATGTAAGTAGGATTATACATCTTACTTTAGCATTCACAGACGAATAAAAACAGGACACATAGACACACACCCCTCTAGAAAACTCACAATTCAGAAGAGTACAAAAGTAAACTTAACCTCAAGGTTAATCTATGTTGTAAGATAAACAATAGCTCTTGGTTTGCTTCTACTATATTTGTTCGTTCATTCATCTACAGCCACCTGTGCTGCTTTCTACATCCCTTTTTGATGTAGACACTTTAGCAGGGACTTTGTTCTGACATCATTTTATTTTGTTTTTATCTTTATTTATGTGTTTTTTTCTTTCTCAGAAGTCACACTCCATACCTCATTACCCAGAGAAAATGGGAGTGTATTTAGGTAGGAGGCATAGTATAATGGGTGAGCCATCAAAGCAAACAAATTACTAAGTATTTTGTCTCAATAGGAATAAAAAAATGGCATTCCTTGGCTTAGGAAGGCTTAATATTTTGCAGGTATGAGGGGATTCAAGCTAGACTAAAAGATATGGCGGCTTCCTACATGCAACAACATACTCTAGATGGGAGGGGAGACACTTGGCAACACACAAGTACATACGGCACTATGACAAGTCTTTGAAGAGACCAGTAGAAGCTGTGAGGTGTTCTGCAATGAGAAGTCAACACAACATAGATTTGGAGGTAGGAGTCAATGGTTATACCAAAGTATTGGGAAGGCTGGAATTGAATATTAGAAGAAAGAACCTTTCGGAAAGAAAAACAAACCCATGGCAGAGGGAGCCATAAGGAGAAGTAAGAGTCGAAGACTGGAGAGTAGGACAAACACACATAAGCTACCGGTGTCGTGTTAAGAGAGTGTGAAGAGTTAGGCAAGGTGGTTTCTAAGCACCGTCTCCGTTCTAAACTGTTATCACTATCCACATGTCATATGTGTCAAACAGAATATTCCCTCCCACCTGCCTGCATTTGGATAATGCATTTCTTTCAAATTTCTAGAGAGCCAAGGATTGCACCTCCTTTGGATGATAATCCTCAGAAAAGCGAGCACTTTTAAAAGACAGCTCCCTCTAAAGGGTCACCTTGCTTAGCATCAAGCACCAGAAGGCATTCTATGTGCAGCATCACCAAGAACTTGACAGAAGTGCAAACTATGGGGCCCCAACTCAATAGCCTGTCAACTCAGGAAACTGAGGGCAACTCAAACATTTGAGTTTCTACCAGCCCTTTAGGTTCTGAAACAAAACTATGAGGACCACTGTGCTAGAACATCTAGTCCAAATTTACTGCCTTTTCTGGAAATTTGGGACTAAAGAGTTCTCAGTCTATCCACCAGCCACTACCCACACTGAGGGTGATATGAGATCTACTAAACACAGGATTACTTAAACACTGAAGTTCCACAGTGGCTGATGTGTGGTGAGCCCAGGGATCAGTCTGCTTAAAATGGAGTCCAGAGACATGGGGACCTAGAAGGGAGGCTTTGATAGTAGAGTCAACACAACTGAGAACAGTCTGTAAACTTACAATTAAGCACAAAGAAAGAAGGCATGGGAGGAATGGGAAATGAAGGGATGGTCATGAGGGAAGGGGGGACTGACAGATGGCTCAGGGGGTGAAGGTGCTTGCCTCCAAGCTAGACAGCCTGAGTTCTTCCCTTGGGACTCACATGGTAGAAAGACAGAACTGACTCCCACAAGTTGTCTTATGATTGCCACATGTTTTCTATCTGTCTGTCTGCTTCTTCCTCCCTTCCTCTCACTTCTTCCCATGCCCTTCACTTGCCCTCCCTCTCCTGAGATATTCACATTTACCAGTTAATAATCTGTAAAGACTAATGAGAGACAGAGAGAGAGACAGAGAGAGAGAGACAGACAGAGAGAGAGACAGAGCGAAAGACAGAGACAGAGAGACAGAGACAGAGACAGAGCAGAGAGAGGGAGAGAAGGGGGAGAGCATTCTATATGGTTTTGTAAGGCCAGGAGAGAAATACTGGCTGCTAAGCTGCTAAGCACTTCTGAATCCTAATTGATTGAGTTACTTCAAATGCAGGACACTTATTGCTAAAAGCAAAAGATATCTACTCTCCCCCCCCCCCCAGTTTGTGTAGCTGGTATATCACACTTGATTGAGTGATGTTATCTGAGACAGAGGTCCATCCTTGGGCTACTGGTTTAGTCTCTCCGGTAGACTAGCTATACTTTATTCACAAAGTTTCTTCCATTTAACATCTTTGTGCCTGGAACTTGGCCCTTCTTAGGAAAACCAAGCGCCAGCACAAACATCCTAATGCCTACAAAAGATGGTTAAACATGACACTGTGTTTTGTTTCTTTTTAAAAGCAAAGCAAATATCAACTCTAAATACTTTCATGTTTACTTTGTGTACTCCACCTGGGCCAAAAGGGTGGGCCCAAATGGTATCATGAATGATCAACATTAATTAGGTTGCTCTGTAATGTAATTACAGAAACACTACACTGTGAAATGCAAGCAGGAAAAATCAAATTTGGTCAGCACCCAAGACCAAATTATTTTCCTTAATTTTAACAACAGGAAAATTTGAAACCACTGATCCTTCTTCAGATTTTTGCTTCTTATCTTATGGATTTAGTTTTAAGGTGAAACCATTTATTTATTTACTTACTTTTACTGAGTAAATTTAGGCCCTCAGTGGGTTGGACAATGCTCACTTACATGGGGGAGGACAATGTCATTGAGTGAGTCAATAAATTCCAATGCTAATCTCATATGAAAATACTGAGGTGACACTTTCAGATCGCTATGCGCCATGTTGATCTGATCGAGTTTGAACCTTTCAGTTACACCTGAGAATTGACACTTGGCTTTGCAAAGCAGGGGGGATGCTGAGGCTTCACTCACAGTGCATCCTTATTCTGAAATCCTAAAAAACAATGTGTTTCCCAAATATGGCAAGATTCCTTTATGACTCTGGCTTTAAGTCTGTTCTTTCCCTGTCATACTTCTCTACCTCCCTTGCCAGTTTAACACCTACTCATCATTTAGGACTCAAAGGTCATCACTACTGGGAAGGTCATCTACTTTCCTAGGCATAGGCTCATGATCTTTGCTGAACTCTCATAAATTCATATATACTGTTCATCATTAAGCTTATCAAAGTCATTCACTCAGTCGTCATTCTACTATAGTTATCGTTTGCAGCACAGGGAAGTTATAAAACAACGTCAGTAATTGTATTTACAGGTCTGTGAACCCCACAAACCAGTAAAAATTCTTCCTTGACATTGAGTAGAAATTCAGAAAATATTTAAAGTAGACATCATCAGTAACACAAGGGCCAACCACTACTAAATACTTATTTTCATTCTGGGCAAGCACCTTACTTTTGCCAACGCATTTAATGTTTAGATTCTAAACTTTAGGATAATCCTTTGCTATAGCTATCATTCCATCCTTCTTGCCTTTAAAATATCTAAGGCATACCAAAGTTAATTAGTTTGCTCAAGGTTACCACCCACCAAGAAGGAAAGCTAAGGTTTGACCCCCCCAGTTCTGTGTTATTCTAAAGGCCATAGAAACTGCCTCCCATAGATATGATTTATGTTGAAATCATAGGAACAGCAGGATAGAGAAATAAGAATGATGACTATTAATTATTCACATCTGAATAGCATTTGACCATTTGCAGGGTATTTTAACATCAATGGGTGCTTCCAACTATATTAAACAAACTTAACTTTTCTCATTTAGAGAAATCACAAATAAAATACAAATGAAGTGAAGGAAAAGCCATATAATTTTTAATATTTAATGGTAACAACCACCTGTTTCTGATCAACATTTTGGTATCTATTACTTGCCTTCCTCTGGCTTTATGAGTGTGCATATGTGCATGTGTGTGCATGCAAGTGTGTATAGGATGCTGTGCACAATGCTTCTTTCATACTTTGTCAATAAGTATCAATGAGTTTTTCATGTCCACACTGGTGTTACATTTTTGAGTTTCGCTATGAATTAATTTGTAGTATTTCTGTGTGTTTTGCTTTCATAATACAGTGCATGTTAGTTTTTCTCCCAAAGAAACAATAGCTGGACCACTTGTTGCTTAACATCTGAGTCCTTTTTATTTCATTTGCATTTCACCTTTGCCACTATAACATTAAGAACGTAATAGTCTGTATTAGATCATCTCATTGCATTCTCTCTTCAGTTATGACAGACTCCACTTAGTTTCCTGCTTCAGTCTCCTTTGGAAGCCAGAGTATAAATATTCCATATTACTATCTCGCTGGCTTCTGCACATGGTTATTTTTGACTTGTATATATTTCAAAAACTTCAGTGATTTAACTGCTTATATATTTTCCAGTTAGATTCAACATGTATTACTATCCATGAAACAAGCTGTTGTTTTGTTGAGTATATGCTCAAAATTGCTTTGTTTGTAAATATCAGTTACTCAAAATAGTGAAGCTAACATTGTCATAGTACTTGACATCTGTTGACTTGTATCTTTGTGTGTTATACTGTTTAGTATGGTTAGAGGTATGTAAAATGTCTCATTGGTAGTTTACAATTATTCTCTACTTGAAAGTATTGGATTTCAAAAATCATCTTTGCACACATGACTATTCTGAGATTACAGCCATCAGGAACAACCTAAGAAAAGAGTCAAACAACTACTCGCAATGATTTGGGGAACGCAGAATTCATCTTGTTATCCTTAAATTTACCTTTTCATCTCCAATAATGTCTGAAATGTCTTGCAGAAGTCACGGTGGCCCCTCTGAGAATTATTTTGGATTCTCATTTAATATCTTTTTTCTTTATTAATGAAGTTTTTATTCATTTTGCATATCAACCACAGATTCCTTCTTTCATCCTTCCTCCAGCTCTCCCCAGCCTTCCCCCAACCCATGCCCCATTCCCTCCTCCGAAAAGGTAAACACCTCCCATGGGGAGTCAGCAGAGCCTGATATATTCAGTTGAGGCAGGTCCAAGCCCCTCCCCCACAATCAAGACTGTGCAAAGTGTCCCACCATAAGTAATGGGCTCCAAAAAGCCAGCTCATGCACCAGGGGTAGATCTTGATCCTACTGCCAGGGGCCCCTTAAACAGATGAAGCTACATGTTGGAGAGGATGTGGAGAAAGAGGAACAATCACAATCCTCCACTGTTGGTGGGAGTACAAACTTATATAGCCACTTTGGAAATCAGTCTGGCAGTTTCTCAGAAAATTGAGAATCAATCTACCTCAACATCCAATGATATCACTCTTGGGCATATACCTAAGGAATGCTCAATCATACCACAAGGATACTTGCTCAACTATGTTCATAGCAGCATTATTCATAATAGAACCTGGAAACAACCTAGATACCTCAACCAAAGAATGGATAAAGAAAATGTGGTACAGATACACAATGGAGTACTACTCTTAATATCTTATATGGCAACATATTATAGTTACTATTTTCCTTCATACACAGCAAATTAGCATAAGCCTAATAAATGAAAACTGTATGTTTAATTACATCATAAGTTTATGTAAATCAGGAATTTGGGCTTGACATGACTGACTCTTGAGCAAAGTCGCAGTTATGATGTCGCCAAAGCTGAATTTTCATCTGAGATGTGAATGAGGGAACTTTGACTTTGAAGCTTCTTCAAAATTATTTGATATATTTATATACAAAGGTAGAATTCATGGTAGCAATTGAGGGGAGACACTAAAAGGAGTTTGCTCCAGCAGTCATATATTGTAAAAATCTTTAATGTGACATTCACTTTAGTCCAAATTTATTGGTTAGAAACAAGTTTCAGTTACTACCAAGTATCAAAGACAAGGGATTATACTAGGGCACAGATTCCAAAGAGTAGAGATGATGAGGAAAGCTGACAAGAGGAAGGACAGAAACACAGGATAGCTTAGGGAGGACCTGGGTCAATACCCAACTGCCCAGAACTTTATTCAAAAGGGCTTTTTATAACAATGCCATGAGGTGAGGCATAGGACTTTCCACTTGCTAGAAAAAGCCAAATGTAGACCCTTCTAAACACCTGATACCCAGGCCCGTGGTCCAATCATCCTCTTATGCAGCCCTGCTGGTAAAGCAAGCTCAGATTCTCGGACCCTGAGTAATTTGGGCCTTCACATATCTTACACTGCACTCTAGCTTCAAGTGACTCATGTTCTTCCCACCTACAAAATACCTTTATCTTTCCCTAACAATTCCAAGAGTGTTATTTTACTGTTACTTTAGAATAAAAATAAAAAGTCATCATATAATTCAAGCTCATGTAGTTAAGAATCCTGTGTGTAATCTGCTAATCATAGATACTAAGACAGAATTTCTTTTAGTCTATAGACCTATAACAGTACAGAGACAGTTTACTGCAACACATGGAAGAGGGAGACACAGGATGACAGACATAAATAAATTTAGTTCAAAATGAAGGAAAAGTGAAGGTTGTATGAGTTACTCATTCGTGGAAGTTGTGAAATCTAGACTGTACAATGTTGGAAATTCATGGTGTAGGTATCAAGGCTGAGAATAATTCTCTGTATTCTGTGTTCTACTCTCTGGGTTCTCAATTCCACCTGATCTCTTGTTCACAAAAAGTAATGTGCTTGAAGGAATTGTCATAGCAATACATTTCCTGCAAGTAGAATTTCAGGAATTTAATAAACTTTTAATTTTGTATGGCATCTTTACATCCAAGACGTCATGTTTTTTGATAAAATAATTTTCTAAAGACCTCATGCTTCTCTTGTGGATTTTAATAATGTTCACTGCATTAGACAAAACAATGTCCAAGTATCATTTCAGTGTATTATGTTCTCTACTCTGAGCTCCTATTGAGAAGACTAAGCCACTAGGATGATGGAGAGGGTCTTTGAGATGACATTCTTTGGAAAGGATCCTTCCTGTAACATAACATATTGACCTTTTGAATTTTCTAAATGATTTGTAAAATATTAACAAGCCATTTCCTTGGGATTTCCTCTACACCTTCTTGTTTAGTTTTATCATCTTTTGCCATCTAGTGAGGTAGTAATTTTCTAGATCAACAGGTCCTCTTTCTTTTTTTCCCCTTTCATCTTTTTATCCCTATTTTCTTGCATTTTATGGTAACCAGCAGGAGGAAACTAAGTAGATACTTTCCTCATTTTGTTTAGAAGTCTCCTCAGCTTAATATCCAAGTTTATCATATAAATTCTGTTTTCCACATAACTTCAGGCAATAATTTTGCTTAGGTGTCTGCACTATACAAAAGGGATCCATCTTCCTCTTGATTCCAATACCTTATTTCCTATGCCCTGAGCCCTCACTAGCCACATCCTCCACGACCCAACTTTCATTGTTCAAACCTGTCTCAATTTTATCTATAATTCTCCTCCAAATTATCTCAGTCTCTTACAAATGTGAAGTTCTAAACATAGTCCTGTATTTGAGTTTTAATACTGAGGTGTGCCTGTCACAAATAGAAAATCTGTATTAGCTTTCTATGCTGTATGCAAATTGTCACAAGCTCAGAGGCTTACACAACTTTGTCTGTCTCTTGCGATCTCTAGATCAGCGTTTCTCAACCTATGGATCGAGACCTCTTCAGGGGAGGTAGAAGGACCCTTTCACAGGGGTCATCTAAGACCATCAGAGAACACAAATATTTACATTATGATTCACAACAGTAGCAAAATTACAATTATGAGGCAGCAACGAAACAATTTTATAGCTGGGGAGGGGTCAACACAACATGGGGAACTGTATTAAAGGGTTGCAGCATTAGAAAAGATGAGAACCACTGTCACCCAAAAGAGAGTTCAGCCTACCCTGGACCTAGATTTTCTGGAACCCACTTTAAAATACCTGAAGTGGTAACTCTATGTAATATAATCAGGCCATTGAATATAGGTGAATATTTAGCTGATTGTGCATTTAGAGTAGCACTTTAAATCCAAAGGCATGAAAAAGTCCAAGAAAACAAATTGGGCATTACTTTGTAAAAACATAAAATAATTCTGATTGTGAGGCTGATAAGCCACAGAAAATTATGAGACAGGTGATTTCAGAACATGATAAACTGTATTAGGAATACAAAACCCATATAGGTTAGTAAGGAGCAATAGATATTCCATAACACATGGGAGATAAGAGCAAACACATCAGGAAACAGGAAATGTAGATTGGATAATTATATATATGGAAATGTTTAATTTTTATAAATTACAGATGAAGCAATGATAATGGACCCACCGATGCCATCAACAAGCTTCAATACATTCCGTATTAGTAAAGAGGTGACAATTGGCTTCTCTCTTGAAGATGATAAGTTGGTATGGCTGTCCTATCTAGTAATTCCTCTTCTATAAGCTTATTGTAATGAAGTAACCAGCAATAACCAGATACACACACCTCAATGATCTTTAAGGTACTGTTCAAAAGAAGAAAGCATTTGAATGGAGACTGAACACTTATCAGGAGAAGGATGTCGAGAAAATTATGAGATATTACAGTCATTAAAATAATATTTAAGATGAATATTTAATGATGTGGAGAGATACTGTGATAGGTTAGAAATGTAAAATTGCCTCTTTTGTGAAACTGATACTTCAAGTGATTTATGATCAGAATGAAACAGATGAATATGCTGGTGATTATCTTTGGGGTTTGGAATTGTTAGTGTCATATACTGCTCTCGAACAGAGACAACTGCCTTATTTTAAAGCCTTTTCAAAGTTTCCATATTACTATGTTTTATTTATTTATTTATTTTATGTGCATGGTAAAGCAGGACGTCAGTATTGGGAAACACCACAGCCTGAAGTGGTATCAATCAAAGATCCTTTTTGGATGCTCATGGACGTGTCTTTGATGAAACTGGTCAAAATGGAGAGAAGAGGCTGATACCACAATCAGTAATCATTCCTCATCTTGAACTTATAATTTCTAAAGCAGACTGTCATGATAAACAGCACACAAGCAGTAAGAATACTTTTATAATGTAAACTAAGAAAGTGTTAGTGTTTTGCTTGTTTATTCACACTGGGAACATGCAAACCCTGAGAGGAATAAGAAAAGACATGTATTAATTATGTGAATGGCCATTCTTGGCTTGGGGTAGAACCCTATCTGAGGATCACAAACATTTTAAATGCCTTGCTTGATTTGATTCACAGGCAGAGAAGATGTAGTATACCCTGACTCATTGCTGGAGGAGCATGTGATGAGTGTAAATTAACTCAAAGGAAATGGAAGAGAAACAATATTTTTCTATGTTCCATATACTATGTGATTTAAGGATGCACACATAAATAAATTAGGACATTAAATACTATAGGTATATTTATCCATCCAATTTATAGCAGTAGTAAGTAAATATCTAGCCTGATTAAAAAATAGCAGAAGTAGATTAAAAAATATTTGTTCATCCTGTCATTGTAGAATTGCCCGATGCAGCCAAGTCCTATATAACGGTATTGCAGTCAGTGATTGCAGACCACGAAGTTCCCATCAGATGCCTTTGGCTAGTGGCAGCATAGCCATCTTACACTTACACAGTGATGGAATGATTAGACAGTACATTTCTCAGAATGGTCGCTATTGTCTGTCTTTAGCTTCCCTTTGTGTTTAGGGTATATATAATTTTGTTTTTGTTTTTCTTCAAGGAGTAGGGTGACTGATCAAGGACTGAACCGACATTTGAGAATGTAGTTTGAAAAGAAGTTAAAAATCACACATATTTCAGGACAGGAAACTATATTCTTAACTATATGTTTAATTATAATAGATACATCTCAACTATTTCTTATTTAGGTGGAATAGGAGTATGTGCGTGTGAGGCACAGAAATTGAATGGAATCTCAAGTAATAGGGAAAAATGGTTGGAGGACTAAATGAAGTCTTGAAGATACCGGGGGTAGACTTTTGATTTGCTGTGTTCCACTTGTCTCATTTGATAGCTGATGTGGCACTTTGTGCTTAGCACTGCAATTAAACACTCAGAACCTTTGCTTTTTGTGCTAGTTTTCAGAAAGAACTACATGAAACATTCCAGGAAGTGTGGCTTAGCACATTCAGCCCTTGGTCCGGAGATTACAGTCAGCCCTTTGGATTCACTGTGATGGCGAAAGTCAGCCCTTTGGATTCACTGTGATAACATTCATAGTCTTCCTGTCTGGGCCTGTTACTTTTTGAGCATCACACTCTAGTTATATAGTTATCTACCTTCAGGTCTTGGCCAAACTTATGTAGAAACTGCTCATGAGAAGATAACAGTTTTCTCCTCGTTTTATTTCTGGGGAATTACTTCTAGGTTAACACTTACTTTTGCTATATGCTTTGACTGAAGGGGAAGCTAAAGCCCCTTGGCCAAACCCAGCATCAGTGGAGTGTGCAAGTACTGTTCTGTCCTCCCCCTGGGGAGACAGCCAGGTTTGGTTGCCATGTGCTTCTGCCGGCAAAATATTTTTCTCAGCTTTGGAGAAGAATATTGGATCATTACTACTAAGAGGCATTGTCAGACTCAAGATGAGGAAAGATGAAGAGAGGGAAGACGTGGCGGTTCTCTCCACCTAAGCCCACAGAGCTGAGGTCTTGCCTCAACCAGCATAAAGTAGCTGCAGGCAGGATAGAGAGAGTTGATTTTACATCTGTGAACCCAGTAGGTGCTGTCTAAACTGAATGTAAGGAACAATGCTGAATTGTTCCCACAGTTCTCATCTTTTTTGGTGATTTTATTCTCTCCTTGAAAATAAATAAATTAATTTTTGCCTTGAAGATGCTAAAATTGAATATTCCAGAAAAAAAATGTGCTTGAACTAAACAATTGAAAAAAATCACACCTTTTCTTGGCCCCCTTCCTTCTGTCTGTGCAGAGAGAGGGGGCCAGATACTTTTGTTAGCCTTCTAATAGCAAACCTCCTAGCCAAAAATATATGTATTTCTTAGATGAAGAATCTTATCTGTGATTGCTTTTAGAAGACTATAGTACTATTTCTAGGATATACTATAACAAGTAAGTTTGTGATTGATGAATTTTCTATGTAACGGGTAGAAAATATCAGTTTAGAAATACAGCAAATGCAGACAGTGTGCATGAGCGTGTGGCAGTGCTTGAATGTGTGGGAGTGTGAAATGATGTGTGTGTTAGAGAGGGAGTGTGCAAATGAGTGAAACAGAGAATGAGAGTGCACACAAGAGTATGAGTGAGTGCACATGAGGGTGAGAATTTGTGGGTGTGTAATAGTGTTCATGATGTGAGAAAGCGTGAGCATGTACATGAGAATATCCGTGTGTAAGAGATAGTGTGCATGACATGAGAAAATGTGAGCATGCACATGAAAGTGTGTGTGTGTGTGTGTGTATGTGTGTGTGTGTGTGTGTGTGTGTGTGTTGAATGTGTTGTTGTCTAGGAAGGTCCAGCAATAAGCCAGGATTATTATTCATCTCTTGGATGAATAGCAGTATAAATACTCAATACTCTAGAAAGAACAGATCTTTCTAGATCCAAGAAAGTATACAGTTAGTGTTGCCCTTGAATATTTAAAGGCCTGTGGAAGAAATGGTGATGGGCCAGATGAAGGAGGTTTTAGAGACCTTCCTTCCTAAGTAACTAAAACATTTTTCCTGAGGGTTTTGAAGAAGGGGAATTTTGAGTGTTCTTTTTGCAATGATTGATGCTGCTATACATTTTAAAAAATTTACCTTACCTCTGATGGTATAGTAATGATTATGATTTATAATCTTCAAAGAAGTACCCATTCTTTTATCTTCTTCTCAGGGTATGGTCAACATGTGTGATGTCTGTCTGAGTCTCTCAGTGGGTAATCTGGAATATGTTTTTCTTCCACACCCCCCTCTCTGCACCTTATGTTCAGAATCTGTCTGATGACAGGCTGATGAGGGAGGTTTCTTTTAAGAGACTGATTAGAACAGTGAACAGTCAGAAAAAAAGGATTTTTCTTGTTGAGCTTTCCCAGATGATGGAGGCCCACAATGAACTAAATTTCCTTTCTCTGTTTTGTGCCGTGAAAAGAGAAACTTTCAGAGACACATGTGAAATATGGCAAATGAGTCTTAGAAAGTTTTGTGTTTCTATATTAATTGGGAACAACATTCTCAAAGTATTAACATTTTACTATGTTCCACTTACAAAATCGTTCATAGAAAAATGATGTTTGTTTATTTATTTTTATATTGTGTGAAACATAATTTGTCAGTATATGAGAATGTGTTTTGTGTATGTTGCATAATTGACATTTGGGAAAAAAGTAGTGTTGATGTTCTCTCTCAAAGGCAAATATTAACATATAAATGTTCTGTGCAAGAATTTAGCAAATCTAAAAGTTTATTCTTCACCTTCTGCTTTGGTTAAGTGATGACTCCATCAGGGTAAAATGTGATTGTTTCCTTCCTACTCTTCTAAATTCAGTGTACACTCCTAAATATTAGATTCTCTTCAATCCCTATGAAGTACTGGGCCCCATTTGTAAAAGACAGGGCATATGTTTCCAAATTGCCATTATCAAAGAATGTTAGAGGAACACCATGGTGAATTACACTGGCCAATCTTGGATGTCTTTGATATTTTGTCTGAATAAAAATAGACTTTAATGCCCAGGTCCTTTCAACACTGTATATCTCATATCCCAGTTGCTAAGCCTCACAACTTACTAGAGGTAGAGCATGAACAGTGGTGGCATATTGAGTTACATGTGCATGCCAGCTGGGTTGCTTCTCCTGAGAAGCAGTGGACTCACTAGCTAAGGTGGGATCAAATTTGATTATGGTGATGTTAACAACAGCCACAAAATGTTTACTGCCTGTTGTGTAGTGGGGTTTTCTAGAGCTATCTACTCTAAAGTGGAAAAAAATTCCCTTGCAAGGTAAATACAGTGAAGGAAAATGTACAATTATTCTGTATGAAGACATTGTGGGAGGGTGATTTTAAAGGTTTCTGGAGCAGCTCAGTAAACACATCTTTAAGAAGATAATTATTCACTAGGAGAATAGAGAAAAGGATGCATTTGGTACATGGTGATATGTAGAAACCTTTAGGAAGGAAATGAATGACTCATTCTATACAAAAAACAGAGCATGGGTTAGACTCTCTGGAGAGTAATGATGGATTTAGATAGGTAGTCGAGTGCCAGACCATGAGGAGTCTCTGTCTTTGATATATTTACGAGAAAGTGTTGTTCATGTTGGTCATTGCGTACTGTCCTGGGTAGTTTTTATTGCCAAATTGAAACAATTTAGAATTACTTTAAGAACAGCCTCAATCAATTTGGACTGTGGCTATGTCTGTGAAAAATTTTTTTGTTTGTTTTTTGTTTTTCAAGACAGGGTTACTCTATTTAAGAGCCCTAGCTGCCCTGGAACTTGCTTAGTAGACCAGGCTAGTCTAGAACTCACAGCCTCTGTACCAACTTCTTGATTGATGATTGATGGGAGAAAGTCCAGTCCACTGTGGGTGACATGATTCCTAGGCAGGTAGGTCTGGTGTGTAAGCTGAGCATGGGCCAGAGAGTTAGTCTATGGTTTCTTCCTTCAGGTTTCTGTCATGAGTTCCTGCCTTGACCTCAATGATAGATTGCAACATGGAAGTCTAAGTTGAAATAAACCCTTTCCTCCTCCAGGTTGCTTTGAATCAGAGTATTTAATATATCAACAGAAAACAAACTAGAATATACATACTCATATACATAATATACATTATATATAATATACCATATGTATATGGTCTCAGCTCTGTATCACTTTGCACTGGAGAGGCCACACTGATACTGTTCTTGATTATCAGAAAAGTCAGAACTCATCCAAGGATTTCATATGTGCAGTAAATTTAAAACTGTGTTCGCAGGTAAAAGTCTAGTGTATAGTTGAAATAAATTGACAATAGAATGTTATGCATTATCTTTAAAAATATCTCACAATATCTGCCAGTGTAGACTCTAGCCTTTCATTTGTATCTTTCCTTTATTGTTACCCCTTTAGTCTTTTCGCCTGTCTCTCAAATTTTTATTTTTCTCATCTTCCTTCTACCTAGTACACAATTATTACTGTTCATTTTGAATGACTATCAAAGTATCAGTGTTTCCTTTTTTGCTAATCAGCATCTACATGGTCGCCCCTTTACTCCATATTATCTGACTATAAAATTATTTTATAATAGTAAGAAGTCCCTCTGCAGGAAACATGCTGATGCTAAGCATTCAAGTAATTATTATTTATCCTTAGATCATAAATTGGGAAATTTTATAGCTTGGTAATTCCTATATTCACAGGCATAGAAAAATACTACATGTTTTCTATGTTCAATTGGTGAGTATTTTACAAACACAGGCCAATTTCTATTAGAAAATACACTCCATGGGGTTTTTGTTGTGTTGGTATTAATTGCTTTTGTTGTATTTTGCATTTGATCCATTATACACAATTCAAGGAGATGCATGATCTCTTTGTTTATGTTGATGGCTATAGCTCATCATAACAGCTGATTGCTTAATTATCTATTTGTTGCAATCTTGGCCTTTGAAGCTTTCATTTTGGTGTGTTAGTTAAGATCTTTTGGCTGAATACTGTAAAATACCACGTGGTTTAAACAGAACAGGAGGTAAGGGAAGGGATTTTTTGTGTCTCACATCCAGAATTGGAGGAGGACCAGTCTCACAAGCTATGCAGCTAGAACCTTTGGTTGAAATAAGTGGAAACATGAGACAAAAAAGTCTATTTAGCAGTATTAAACTTAAAGTCAGTGTCATTTAAAGATTAATTGGGTAGGGAGATGTTCAGTATGAATCCCTGATTTATAATTTAAAAGTCACTCATTTGATGATCCCATTTTTGAAGACCATTGTGGATATGTGCCAGCTATGCTTACACAGCATCTTTTGAGTTTCTCTTGTTTGGAAAACTTACATTATGAATACTGATCATGCCAAACTAGAAGTTAGAAGCGCTCTTCCCAACTGTCTTTATTGCTGAGTTACAGTATCAGAGATATTTTCCTTCCCCTGTAAATGAATAGAATGATGAAATAGCATGCCCAGAATCAAGCTTTGTGTTAGTACAGTGACAGACAGACTGAATTTTCATAGAGCTTTGCTTCCAGTTTGAAGTATCTTCACTGAAGAGGTGCCGCTGCTGCCCAGCACTGGAAGCCATTGTGGGTTTGCTAGAATAACTCTACCAGGCTATAATTAAGTCTGATTCTTGGCTAGGTAACTTCCAATTTTACTGTTATTGCCTCCAATTTCTCTTCAATTGACCTTGCTCCCCTGCCAGCTTATATTTCCCAGTGTAGTCCAAGTCATCCCTTTAAACTGAAAATCTGATAATACCACTCCCCTAATCAAATCTCATCGTGGCACTTCCCTGATTCCAGTCAGGACTCCTAAGGAATGAGTTTCCTAGGGCTGCCATGACAACTCACCACAAATATGGATGGTCAAAAGCAACAGAAATGTATTATCTCCAAAGTCTGTATTCTCCAAGTCTGAGTTAAGGTATGAGCATGGGCATGCTCTCTCTAAAGTCTCCAATGGACTATCTCAACTCACTTGTCCTCTAGTTATTGTTGCTGCCCACAGTCTTTGGTGTCTCTTAGTTTATAACAGTGTAACGGCAGTTTCTGTGCATCCTACTTCACAGGAGCCTCTCTTCTCTGTATATTTTTCTGTTTTCACATGGTACTGCTTTCGTATAAGAAATCCAGTTATGGTGAATGAGGGCTGATCAAACTCAAGATGACCTCAGTTTAAGTGATGTATATCTACAAGGGCTCATTTCCAAACAGAGTCACTTTGGCAAGTTTAAGAGATGAAAACATCAACACACCTTTTGGGAGAACAATTTTAAACTTGTAATAGTGCTCTATAAGGTAATTCTTCAAGTTGAGCCTATGTAATTTTCCACCATCTCATGTTAGCTTTGTTCACTCTCTATTTTTTAGTCCCTCTTGACCCTTGACTTCTGCCTGTTTTGTGTGTTCTTTACAATTTCATACTTCCTTACAAGCAGATTCTCCCTACCTGAATAACCACCTGTGTCGACTCCTGTCCCCATAGTTACCAGTCTCATACATCTTTTCTTTATCTCTATCATCATTCTACCTGAGCTTAGGCTGCCCTCCTTTGAACCCACAGGTAACGCTACGTCTTCCACATTATGTATAATTCTCTTTACAGAGATAATTCATTTCTCAGTAGGATTTACCTTATATTTTTTTGTAGAGTACCATTACCAAATTTTGATAGTTTGATTATTTAAGAGTATAAATTCAGGGTCTTGGAAGAGCCTAATTTTTTTAAAATAAGTGAATATTCTTTAACATAGGAGTGTTAAAGACATCTAGTAGGAATCTTGCATTGCAGGTCTAGGAATGGTTTATGCCACAGAAACTTTTCTGCAACTTCCCCTTTTCCGAAGTGACCATGGATAGCAGTCCTAAGGTAATCCATGGCTTTTTGTCAGTCCTCTGGCAAAATAATAAAATCATGATTCTACAAAACACTTTCAGACTTTGCTCACTTCTCCTTGATTTATTAACATTGTTTTATGTTAGTCATTATAGCAATGTTCCATTATTTTTAGCTATTATAATCATTAATAATATCTAGAAACATCAAGACTTCAAATACAAACTACAAAATCAGTGCTTTGTGTTACTTTTAGATATTTTTCTGAGTATTTAGTTGAAACGCTTAGCATTCAAGACCCAGATTCCTCATTCCCACTCTATATTCTATGTCAGTCTCTTTCTCAATTATTTGTAGACTTTCCCAAAATGAGAAAGGCACAAATAGCAGTTGGTATAAAATCATTTAATGTTCATTATTACACATTTTCTGTTTTTATCAGTGTATATGGATACATTTGTTTTAACATTTCAAAAGTACCCATAGAATTTGTTAGTTTAATAATATTTTATTATATATGACTCTTGCTCTTTCTTCTAATTTCCTTGTTCTTGGGAGAAAAGTATTTCAGTGTTTTTATTTTTTAACTCCTCCTATATATTTCACAGAAAATTAAATGGGAAAATGAAAATACAAGTTTATTTGAGAAAATTCCTTATTAGCTTTTTGGAAGTATTTGAATAATGTCATCCCTTATAGTGCATATAGTATGAAACGGATACTTATTAATGGCATAATTTGTCATCAAAATTAGAAGGAGTGGTTGAGGCCTGCCCCTTTCTGAATGGAGACAGTGGAAGAGTGGATGGGGGGGTGGTAAAAAGGAGGTAGAAAGAGGGGAAGGGAGGAGAGGGGGGAGGGGAAATTGCGGTTGGTATGTAAAATAAATTAAAAAAATAAAAAAATAATTGGTTAAAAAATAAAAAATCAAAAAAAAGGAATTTAAAGCAAAGTAGAATCTGTCACTGACAGCACTGAGATGGAAATGCCTTAACTATGAGTTGATAAATGAAAAATAATTAAAAAAATGCTAAGTGTCGAAATCCCACAAAGCAGTAGTCATAGTAATGCTGACTACAATTGATATAATCCATTGAACCATAGGTGCAAGCTGTGTGTGTCTCAAGATGTACAAGCACATATAACTAGAATTGAATGAGTACAAAACATCACCATTTATCTCGCTTTATTCATTTGGTTAGTGGACCAGCATTGGGACATAGTATTTTGGTTGAATGTAAATGTCTCCCATAGGCTCATGTGTTTGAACATGTGAACTCTGGTCAATGCCAGTGTTTAGGAACATTATGGAGGAAGTGGGTCACTAGGGCTGGCCCTTAGGTTTTATAGCCCCATCTGACTTCCTGTTCACTCTTTGTTTCCTAATTGCAGATGCCAGTTTGTTTTCAGTTTACCTTCTTCCCCTATTACCATGTTTCCCCTGCTTGTTGCCATGTCTTACTGCCGTTATTGTCATAATTCCTTAAAATTGCGAGCCAGGATAGTAACTTCTTCCTCCATTAAATGTCTCTTTGGCAGTTATTGTGTTGCAGTGATAAGAAAAGCAAATGATACAGAAAATTGGGACTAAGAAATGGGGCTGTTGTGATAGACCCGATCATGTGGTTTTTAGGTCATTGGAACTGATTTTTGAGAGTTATGTGGAAGAGTTTGGAGCTGTGGGCTGGGTCTGACTTACAATGTCTTGAGCAGAGCTTAGTTGGAAATCCTGGTGGGAATTTAGAAGACAAGAATGCCGAGAGAAACAAGTTAGTGGAGGTCTTGCACATGAGGTGTCAGAAGGGGAGCAAGGACTCTGTTGGGACCTGCACTAGAGATATTCTGGCAAATAATTGGGCTTCATTCTTGCTTTGTCTTGAGAACTTTAGTAAGATTGAATTCAACAGCAATAGACAAATTTGTTTAGGGGAGGGAGTTTGAAGACAGCTCAGCATTCAGGCTATGGGCATGGCTGCAGTTGACTGTTCTCATCCAGTTCTAAAGTAGTAGGCTCCCCTGGTCAAAACCCACCACCTAGGAAAGCAATCCTGCACATTTATCTACCAAGGCATATAGAGGCTGCTTCAAATGTGGTTAAAGGTAGTCAGGCTCCATCTGAGCTGACAGAAAACCTTGCAGCATTGACCATATGGTACTGATGTTGCACATATGAAAGATGTAGGAGGCTATGGAGTGTTGCAACACAGTTCAAGATAACTGCTGAGACTAGATGTATGGCAGAGTTGGTTGCTTGAAATGAAGTCTTTAGAGGTCATGTCATGAAGCTGTGAAGATGAAGTCTAAGTTGTACTGTGGACCATAGGATGTTAGAGATTCCAGGACCATGGCTCATCTGCTGAAGAAAACTGAAGGCGTGGTGTTGAGTCTGTCTAAGAGAGAGACTATATGTGTTTCAGGTTTCAAAGCTGAAGAAGTGGGGGCTATCCAATCTCTTTAGAGCCCATATAATTCTATTACAATCTCCAGATGCTGTACATGAACTACAGGATTTGTCATCTTCTACTCCTATCCCTTCCATATCAGATTTGCTAAATCTGATCTTTTCTTGATATGCTCCTATTGCTTTCTTTTGGACTGCAAGTGTTTATTCAGTGTGATTCTATATTGGAAATATAAAACTTAGAAACTTATAGAGAGTCACAGTCAAGAGGCTGCCCTGAGTCTCAGAAGATAATGTGGACTTTAGACTTTTAAACAATGTTGACACTGTTAGAAACCATAAAGGTGTCTGAAGTTGAACTGAATTCAGTTTTCATTGAAAGATGGCCAGGAGTCTATTGAGGACAAGGTCAACATTTGGTTTGAGTGTGAAAAATTCCCTAAAGACTCACGTATTTGAATACTTGGTACCCAGTGTGGTGGTGTTTGGGGTGCTATTTGGCCCATTCTCTGCTTTCTGAATGCAAATGTTTTGAGATCAACTGGCTTCTGTTCTTGCCGCCATGTCTTTCCCACCTGCTTCCATGGCTCCTTCCATCCAATAATGAAATAATATCCTTACACTCTGAGCCAATGTAAGCTCTTCTTTCCAATTGCTTCTTGCCAGATATTCTCTCACATTTACAATTAAATGAACTAATACATGTTGTGATGAATTTGAATTGTTATGCATTGAATATTTGTATCTTCCTGAACCTTCCTACAGACTTCATGAATCTGTGGAGTATGTCAAATAATTCAGAGAGGTGTAGTTTGAATGGTAAAATTATATATTGGATAAAGAACATATGAGATATAAATGCAACCGCATGTTATTCACTCTTCAAAAGGAAAGATGCATAGCTATTTGCCGTCACATGGATTAACCCAGAGCACATTATATTATCTGAAATAAACCAGTCACAGAATGACAAATACTAGATGATTCCTTTATATGAGGTTTCTAAAATAGTCAAACTCATAAAATCACTGAATGGAATGGAGTAAAGGATGACAGCAGCTGGGGGGGGGAAGTGGGAAATTGTTCCTATTGTTACGCAAAATGAGTAAACTCTAGACATCTGAGATGCAAAGTAGCCACACAACACTTAACAGTTAACAATACAAGATTGTGTGGTTTAAGAAAATGTTGCAGATTGATTTCATGCGGCATTCTTACCATCCCTCACCTTTTCTACATCAGAAAATACTGGAGAACTTTGAGGTAATGAATCTGGAGCTATCATTGTTTGATGATAACATCATAGATACATAATTATATACAGATAGATAGATTATGATATAAACTAAATGCATGCAATATTTGATATATCAGTTATACTTTAACAAAGCTTAAAACGTTAATGTATTAGTCATTGCTGCATACAGCTCAAACATATTTTTGAAATCACATTATTTATTCCAGTAAGAACTTATTTAATGCATATAGAAAAGACATGCACTGGATTAACAAACCTCTTTAAACATTTTTTTGCTATGTGTTCTGCATTGTAATCAGTTATATCTTATGTATTCAAATATATTATTCTGCCACCAGAAGGACAAAGGGCTCCATAGCACAAAATCTTTAAAAACCCTAGGCACTGTAAGTTGTAGTTTTTGAATCTTTCATCTTATTTGAGATGTATATTTACTTGGTGCTATGAACGCGTCCAACACAGAAATCCAAAGGATTTAGTATCATGAATCATGTGTCTAGTCATGTGTGTAAGGCCTAGCACTCAATCTCTCATATACTTTATCACCCCCAGGACTGCTACCTCTTCCAAGCTCATCTTGGTCTAGTCGTCTGCACACTCACCCATCTTCTCTTATGTTAATTTATTGCACAGGAACTTCTCTTGCAGGTAGTATGAAGCACTGGCTTTTAAACTTACTGGCCTGTGCTAATAATTTATTTTACAATCCGTACCTCAGTTGGCTCATATACATGATTGTCTTCTTTCATTGCTTGATGGTAAAGATTAAATGACCGTATATCTGTGAAACCCTTAGGTGGGTATCATTAAAGAAAACACAATATATAAATATTTGCTGCCAGATGACTCTGTCTGTGAGTTTTATAACTGTGTAATAGAAAACCATAATTTTGAAAGACAAGGTTTTTAGAAAAGGAGGTCGGTGTAAAATAGCACCCCAAATCACTTTTGCTTTACTTTGTCTTGTTCCATTGCTGCCAAAGCAACCAAGCAATTTTGGGGATCTCACTGACATAGGCAGACCAACCTAACAGTATTTGGTCAATAAAACAAACATACTGTACCCCTTATTGGGACTTGACTATTTGTGCAGATGTTTGGAAACCCTATATCTGCAACTTTAAAACTAAGAGCCCTTTCCTGAAGCACAGCATATTTAATTTTCTAATGAAAATAGGCTAACAGATTTGTTTTCCATCTTTTCATGTTTCTTAGGCATAGCAGATATTTTTTCTTTCTAGCTTTGGACTGCTAGATTTGAATTTGCCTTTACCCTCCCAAGTGTCTATGACAGCTCTGTCTTCAGAAAGTATACAGAAAGTCTTACCTAAAGGAAGAATTTCATTATATCAAGGAATATAGATGTCTTAGAAGAGAAAAAATACATTGATGTTCACTTCATCAGCAGAATTCCCTGATAGCATGATAGTCATGTTTGCTTGTTTAAGATCTGGCTATTAATTTAATTAATTTTTTTAATTAAGAAAAAATTTCATTCATTTTACACACCAATCAAAGATCCCCCCTTTCCCTTCTCCCACCCCTAGCCTCCCTCCCAACCTACCCCTCACTCCCCTCCACAAGAAGGCAAGGCCTCCCATGAGGAGGCAAATCCAGTAGAGGCAAGTCCAAGCCCTTCCCCTTGCCTCAAGGCTGTGCGAGGTGTCCCATCATAGGTAGTGGGCTCCAAAAAGCCACCTCATGCACCAGGGATGGATTCTGTTTCTACTGCCAGGGGGCCCCATAAGCAAATCAAGCTACACAACTGTCTTGCCATGCAGAGAGGGCCTAGACCAGTCCCATGCAGGCTCCACAGCTGTTGATCCAACTTTCATGAGCTTCCACTAGTTTGGTTTGATCATCTCTGCAGGTTTCCCCATCATGATCCTGATTCACTTTCTCATAGAATCCTTCCTCTCTCTCTCCAACTGGACTCCTGGAGCTCTGCCTGGTGTTTGGCAGTGGATCTCTGCATCTGCCTTTATCAGTCATTGGAGAAAAGCTCTGTAATGACAGTTAGGGTATTCACTGATCTGTTCACAGGGGCAAGCAAGTTCAATTCAGGCACCCTCTCCACTATTTATAATAGTCCAAGCTGGTGTCATCCTTGGGGATTCCTGGCAACTTCCCTAGCACCTCATTTCTCTCTATCGCCATGATATCTTCCTCCATCATGATATCTCTCTCATTGCTTTCTCACTCCATCCTTGTTCCAGCTCAACCATCCCATTCCCTTATTTTCTCATCCCCTATTCCCTACCCTCCATTGCTCACCCCTCACCCCCAGTTCACTCATGGAGATATCATCTATTTCCCCTTCCTAGGGCAATCCATGCATCCCTCTTTGGGTCTTCCTTGTTAGCTAGCTTCTCTGGAGTTGTGGGTTGTTGTCTGGTTATCCTTTGCTTTACTTTTAGTATTCACTTATGAGTGGGTACATACCATGTTTGTCCTTCTGAGTCTGGGTTACCTCACTCAGGATGGTATTTTCTAGTTTCATCCATTTACCTGCAAATTTCATGATGTCATTGTTTTTCTCTGCTGAGTAGTACTCCATTGTGTATATGTACCATATTTTCTTAACCTATTCTTTAGTAGAGGAGCATCTAGGTTGTTTCCAGGTCCTGGTTATTACAAATAATGCTGCTATGAACATAGTTGAGCATGTGTTCCTGTGGTATGATTGAGCATTCCATGCCCAAGAGTGGTATAGCTGGGTCTTGAGGAAGATTGATTCCCAATATTCTGAGAAACTGCCACACTGATTTCCAAAGTGACTGTACAAGTTTGCACTCCCACCAACAGTGGAGGAGTGTTCCCTTTGCTCCATATCCTCTCCAACATAAACTGTTTGCAGTGTTTTTGATCTTAGCTATTCTGACAGGTGTAAGATAGTATATCAGAGTCATTTTGATTTGCGTCTCCCTGATGACTAAGGATGCTGAGTAATTCCTTAAATGTCTTTTGGCCATTTGAAATTCTTCCTTTGAGAATCCTCTGTTTAGCTCTGTAGCCCATTTTTTTAATTGAATTGTTAGGTATTTTGATGTCTAGTTCCTTGAGTTATTTATATATTCTGGATATCAGCCCTCTGTCATATGTAGGGTTGGTGAAAATCTTTTCCCATTCTGTAGGCTGTTGTTTTGTATTATTTAATGTGTCCTTTGACTTACAGAAGCTTCTCAGTTTCAGGAGGTCCCACTTATTAATTGCTGCTCTCAGTGTCTGCGCTACTGGTGTTATATTTAGGAAGTGGTCTCCTGTGCAATGCATTCAAGACTACTTCCTGCTTTCTCTTCTATCAGATTCAGTGTAACTGGTTTTATTTTGAGGTCTTTGATCCACTTGGACTTGGGTGTTGTGCATGGCAATAGATATGGATCCATTTGCAATCTTCTACATGTTGATGTGCACTTATGCCAGCACCATTTGTTGAAGATGCTTTCTTTTTTCCATGATACTGTTTTGGCTTCTTTGTCAAAAATCTGGTGTTCATTGGTGTGTGGGTTAATGTCAGGGTCTTCAATTCGATTCCATTGGTCCACATGTTGGTTTTTATGCCAGTACCAAAAGCTGTTTTTATTACTATGACTCTATAGTAGAGCTTGATGTCAGGGATGGTGATACCTCCAGAGGTGGCTTTGTTGTACAGGATTCTTTTAGCTTTCCTGGGTTTTCTGTTTTTCCAAATCAAGTTGAATATTGTCCTTTCCAGGTCTGTGAGGAATTGTGTTGGGATTTTGATGGGGATTGCATTGAACCTGTAGATTGCTTTTGGTAAGATTGCCATTTTTACTATGTTAATCCTACCTATCCATGAGCATGGGAGATCTTGCCATTTTCTGATATCTTCTTCAATTTCTTTCTTCAGGGACTTAAAGTTCTTGTCATACAGGTCTTTCACTTGCTTAGTTAGAGTTGCCCCAAGGTATTTTATATTATTTGTGGCTATTGTAAAGGGTGATGTTTCTCTGATTTCTTTCTCAACCCGTTTATCTTTTGTATATAGGAGGGTTACTGATTTTTTGAGTTAATATTGTATCCTGCCACATTACTGAAGATGTTTATCAGCTGTAGGAGTTCCCTGGTAGAATTTTGGGGGTCTCTTATGTATACTATCATATCATCTGCAAATAGTAAAAGCTTGACTTCTTCCTTTCAAATTTGTATCCCCTTGATCTCTTGTAGCAGGAATCTTAGATGGTCTTATTAATAAAATCAAACCTGAGGCCAGTTATTGGGGTGAAGCTGGAAGATCAGAGAGCCAGAACAAGCCACAGCTATCTCACCTCACCAGTTCCTCAACTGGTCTTGTTTCCTCAGACTGGAAGCTTCTGAGTCCTCATCCAAATGGCTCTCGGATGAACTGCTTCTCGAAAGCCTGAAAGCTTAACCAGGCCAAATGCTTAACCAGCCAAATGCTTCCAGTTTCTGGTCTACACGCCTTATATATCTTTCTCTTTCTGCCGTCACTCCCTGGGATTAAAGGCTCACTTTCTGGGATTAAAGGCGTGAGTCACCATGCTTGACCGTATCCTTGAACAGATGGATTTCTGCCTCTGGAATGCTAAGATTAAAGGCATGTGCTACCACTGCCTATCCTCATGTTTAATATTTTGGCTGTTCTGTCTCTGACCCCAGATAAGCTTATTAGGGTGCACAATATTTTGGGGAACACAATACCACCACAATCTCCTTTTGTTGGCTTATTGCTCTAGCTAGAACTTCAAGTACTATATTGAATAAACATGAGGAGAGTGGACTGCCTTGTCTTGTTCCTGATTTTAGTGGAATCGTTTTGATTTTCTCTCCATTTAATTTGATGTTGGCTGTTGGCTTAGTGTAAATTGCCTTTATTATGTTTAGGTATGCTCCTTGTATTCCTGTTCTCTCCAAGACCTTTATCATGAAGGGATGTTGGATTTTGTCAAAGGGCTTTTCAGCATCTAATGAATATAATATTTGGCTACTTTATAAGGTCAACCATAGCATTCTGTTGTTTGAGAGTGTTAGTCTCCAAAATGCAGTACACGAACTGAACCAATTTTCAGTAGTTAGTACTCTGTTCTCAATAGCTGGAATATATGGCTATGAGAACCAAAGGACAGAAATAAAACTGGACTGTAACCTGTAATGAGTCTTTATTTTATAACTCTTTTTTTTTCTGAGACAGGGTTTCTTTGTGTAGCTTTGGCGACTTTCCTGGAACTCACTCTGTAGCCTAGGCTGGCCTCAAACTCACAGAGATCTGCCTGGTTCTGCCTCCTGAGTGCTAGGATCAAAGGCGTGTGCCACCACCACCCAGTGTAATGAGTCTTTTTATGTCCCTCCAACCAGCTCCCAAATAATGACATGGAGACTTCTTATTAATTATGAAAGCTTGGCCCATAGCTTAGGCTTGTTCCTAAGTAGCTCTTATGACTTAAATTAACTCATTTATATTAATCCATGTTCTATTATTGTGGTGTTACCTCTCACCTCCGGTTTCCTCTCCATGTCTCCTGGCATCTCCCATATGCCGTAGATTCCTCTTCCTCTTCCTTTCTCTCCCAAGAAATTCCATCTATACCTTCTGCCTAGCTATTGGCCATTCAGCTCTTTATCACACAATTTTGTACATCTTCACATAGTGTGCAAATATCTTAACACTTTACCATTTATTATTAAATAACACTTTACCATTTCACTGTAACACTAAGGGATCTTCTCTGTTTGGATCCTGTCACACAATTTAAGTCTCTCCTTCAAAAGAGTTCCCTTTTCCTAACATCAAGCCTTTCCATTAGTAGACAGAAAAGTGATCGATTGTTTGATAATTTCTAAGCTAGGATTAATACTTGGTTTCTTTAGGTTTGGCATGGCTATAGATTAGCTGATAAAGAAATAATCTACTAAGATAATAAGATATGTATCCTTTCCTGCTATTAACCAATGGGACTGCTGCTATAACATGGTGGTGAAGGAGACATACCTGTCCACCTGGGGATGGACTTGGATCTGCACTGGTTCTTTCATGGCCAGTGATGCTGGCAATTGGGCATTAGCCATGTCCTGCAAAACACAACTGAACATTCTCCATACAAGCTTGTGTTCAAAAACTGTGGCACATAAATGCTTTAAATTTTAAAGTAAAAGTTGCAGTTGTATAAAGGCAAAGACAAAACAAAATAAATCAGGAAACTGAGGACCATTACCTCTTGCTTCTGATGCTGAGTTTAGTGACACATCAAGTAGGCACTGCATCTTCTTAAAAATATTTGCAGAATGAATGATGATTTCCTGTTAAGAGAGAGTTTATAGATTAATGCTGTTCTGTTCTGAAATGATTTGTGTGGGGGTGGGCACAGAACAAGTTTTCCTGAGTTCCTGTTTATTCACTCATTGACTATTTAATTCCCACTCACACCAAGTGGGTTGTGACATCAAAGTAAAGATAAAAAACAAAAGTTAGGCAATTGCTATCATATAAATTCATGTTAAAAATCATACAAATCACAGAAAACTGCCTTATTTTGTTGTTCCACAAAGGAGGATAATGATAACTTGTTATATTGAAAGGTCTCTGTTAATTGATCAGGGTCTTTACATTCAAAATTTTTAAAATTTTATTTAAACAATTCAATTTCTTGCAAACCCTATTTGTAAAAAAAAATTCTATATGTAATAGGGGGAAATGCAGGTTTTTCATGCAGGCTATAAAATAACATGAGTAAGGTTTCTTATTTACTATGAGCAGGGTAAAGAAGGTGGACATAAGTTTTCAACTGTTTTTTTTATAACAGGTTATTTTTATTATGAGTTTTGATTTTTAGTCCTTAAATGGGGGAATAAATATGATAAGAAGAACAAATACTCTAATGCTGGAAAAGAAACTGTGCCCTTTCATTTTGCTTTTCTGGTCTGTGAAATGTGGATAACTGTGCTGACTTTGTGGAGTTATAAAGACTAAATTAAAGACCTAGGCAAAGCACTCAGGGCTCTATCTTCCACAGGGGAAAGTGTTCACTACGCACCAAACACTGTTCCAGTTACTTATTTTGCATAATATTTCATCTACCTTTCATCAAACTCTATGTACTATTATTACTGTTCATTTTATAGATAGAGCCTATGTTCTAATGAGATTCAGCCATTTGCTTAAAGTGACAGATACAGTAAGTGGTGAAATCAGGTTTTCTGCTCAGACATTCTGGCTGGATTCCATTACATCGTTTCCCTAACTAACACCTGCCTAATGGTCTGCAAACATTTAAGAATCTCACAAGCTAATTAGCACAATAATAGTTGATGTATTGTAAACTGCTATATAAACATGTAATACTAAACGTCATACATAAAACAGAGACTAATGTGCTTATTCCTGAGTTCCCCAGTTAGTACTGTCAGTGGATAAGCCGTGCTTCAGGAAGGTGATGTCACACTATTTGAAACTTAGCTTTAAATGTACTTGAAACATTTGCTTAATTTTATTTTTTTGCATAATTTTGTGACTTTTGTAATTTCAGGAGTGTGCTCAGGTCCCAGCCAAACAGACTGACACTTGGGTAAGAGCCTACATCAATAAGGAATACTGCACAATAGGAAGGGGAACTGAGGGCATTTGGTGCTATAGACCAGGGCTAAATCAGAAGGAAGTGACTGTGAATGTGTTTAGGGCTTTTTCCTGATAAAGCAAATGTAAAGGCCACAGAATTAAGAAACTGTATACAGTATTGGACAGTTGAATTCGTTTTCTTGTTTCCTGCATAGGTTGATACTATGAAAATTCTTAATTACAGACTTGTAAAATATTCCTGTGTGTTGAAGGCATAACATTCAGAATACCTGCTTGTTAAAATTTTGCTGCCAGCCACACACTTGAAAATTAAACAAAAGCAGCTGAGTTTGAGAGCAGTCACATGTAGGGTGATGGTGCTTGTGGTAACTACTTATAGGGTTGTTGCAAAGTCAACAAACAAAGAGAAACCAAATGACAATGAGTCTCTAGAGTGTAGTCACGCTTAACGAATGGTAACAATGATTGATATTACTCCAGCAACATTTCCTCTTGCTGAGACATTTGTCCAGCATTTCTGGAAGTCACCAGGATATATCTCATGTGTGCTTGGAAGACATCTTCTCAGTATCACTTCATGGTCTCCCATCTCCTCCTTTTGTGCTGTGGAACCTGATTGCAGAACCTTCACAACCTGCTTGAGAATAGCAGCATTCTCTTCACTGCGGCCTCAACAGTGGTGCTTTTCAATGTTGGTTCTGAGGTGCAGCCCAATCCCATGATTCCATGGTAGTTTTACTAGCCTCTGCACCACCAGATGAGTTTCACACAAGTGGCCAACCCCAAATAGCTCCAGACATCTTTATTTATACATCAAAAACAGCCTGTTTTCCCATACTAACAAACAAGTTTTTCCCACTCTCCAATGTTAACCTCTGGCAAAAATGAATATGTCAAATATGTCTTTTTCTTCCAACTTTTACATGAAAACATCTCCAAACCAAAAACGACACCTAATGTCATTTTGCTAGCTTAGCCAAATATCAAGCCAGGTACATCCTATCTTTATGAGACTCAAAGGTGATTGACATAGGCACACATTTTAAAGAACAACAATCTTGTTCAAAACATTAACATAAATAGGGGTGATCTGCCTCGGATCCTGTCAGCACTGAAATAGAACAGCTCTCAGGATCTGTAGTGACAGCTAGCATCCCCAGATCAAATCAAAAACAAAAACAAAAACCAAACCAACCAACCAACCAACCAACCAACCAAACAAACAAACATACAAACAAAAAACTGAAAAGCATCATCTCCCAAAGAACTTTAGGGGAAAATATTCAAGAAAAAAATGGGGTTGCCAGGAATGATCACATCTGTCCCATGCATGATTGACAAAATGACATTAAAATCGCCAAGTGAATCATCAATATTACTAGAAAGAAGGGAGCATGCAGTTCCTATGGACCTATCAGTATTCTGCACTGTCTGGAAGTCCACTGGTCCTTGCCACGTGAGACTGTCCCAGTGGGCTTTTTGCTTCATCTGGAGACCCGTTGGACAAGCACTCATATACTGGTCCAAAATTAGGCCTCATGGCTCTCAACAGGGCCACACTCGACCCTCATAGTAAGCTGACTGCTTTATTTCTCAGCATTAAAAAAGAAAGTGAGCATAGCTATTTCAGGTCATACTTTTTCTCTTTAGGGGACAAGGGTTGGTCTGTGACAGCTTCTCCTGAGAAAAACATCGAGTGAAGGATGGCTTTTTTCCCGTGCCATCAATATCTTGACTTTATCTTTTCTGAACATGTTTTCCTAGAATGCCTGCCTACTATTCCTATAAAATTACAGACCTCTAATGTGTCTCTTACAATTAATTTCCAGATGCTTCTCAATGTCATTCATCAGCAGAGCTCAGTATAAAATGGAAGGTGAATATTCACACATGCATTGTACATTTGTTTCTATTAGCAACTAAAAAAGGTATCATGTCAAAAGGCATTAGTATTTCCTTCCATTTGAGTATTTTTAAATATTTTATCTCTTTTTAGTTTTCGTAGGGGTTACTATTTTATAACTCAGAGTGATATTAATTGGTATTATTTTTCTTTGTGCAATAAAACAACTTTTGTTGATCTTTTCCCCCCCTGTAAGTCTTCTGTACAATACAAATAAATCACCATGCTTAGTCTCCTTTGAGTCAAAGAATGGCTTCCTGTCCTTCTTTTGAATGATCAAATAATTGGTGATTATTGGCGATCTGTGTTGAAAAAATGTTAGTGAATTCTTTGGCATTTGTTGAAAACTAGCACCAATTGATGAGTTTCGTGGACTTTTCACATTTTTAGATTTAATGAGAGGATATTGATATAGCTCACATTTTGTCAAATTGATATCAATGAGATCAACTTCAACCTATAAAGAATGTACTGTACTATGTTATGCAGAGAACAGAAAAGTTGAAGACACCAACCCTTGAGTAACTTAATAGACAAGTATCTGCTTATGTCTTTGTATTCTTTCCATCACAGCAGGGCTGGGGTGTGTAAATTTTGGGGAGCAGTGTCTATAATGTTGGCCTCTTTCTTGTAATAACTCTGAATAACTTGTAGCCTATCAACCAACTCCGGTAATACTAACAACATTTAAAAAAACATTTTCTGGCCTTGGAGATTGAATTTAGGGTCTCATGCATACTAATCAAGAGTTCTGTCTACACCCCAAGCCCTGTTCCTGTTACCCTACCTTTATATTAGGCAACATACAAAGTAATGATTTTCATATTAATATTTTCATACATGTACCTCTCTTGCCACTGTCTAATCTGCTTGGCTCTTCCTTCTCTCAAAATAATCCCTCTTCTACTGTATCCCCATCAGTTAAATATAGATTCCCGTTCCAGAGAACCCAGGATGATACTTTCTTTCTTCTCATTACCTTCCCTTTATAACTTTTCCTTCCCTCTGACATATTCTACCCTTCTGTTTTCATGTTCTATATGGATATTTATCTACCTTAATGATCTATGATACAAACCAGCTGATGGTAAAGAAGATATTTTTAGAATATTTAATGCAGCAAATGATATAAAAAGTCAGCTGAATTGGTTTATGATATTATGTATTTACATAAGAATTTACTTCAGAATAAATTACATATACATATACATGAAACTATATTATTATTGTATTTTGCCTATATAAAGAGTGGGTTATAATTTACAGGCTTAAGTTTCTTAAATCCAAGATATTTGAATTTATAGTCAAATTCTAAAACTTAATGTTCCAGTAAGCAGTGAATCTTCTACTACCAAGATTTAGTGTTACCTCCCACACCAAGAAGAATCATATAGAGGCTCCTATTATTTTTATGATAGAAAATAATCTTCTCATACTCAGATTTTTGGCTTAGTCAACTTTCAGATAGATTTTCAATTCTAGCTTACCTAATTCTTTCTGCAGAAGACTTTTTCTGACTCATTAATTTAGAAGAGACACAACTCATCTCTAGCACTGATTTCTTTTTGTGTATTTCCCATATTATTTCTCCATATAAATTCCAGGATTACATGTTGTTTCTATGAGGACTGTTTGGAACAGCCCTCCCATAGGTAATAACATAAACTCCAGATAAGACAAGAAAATAATGAGGTGAAGTTATTGGAGAACAAGGAAAAGGCAGGCAGGTCCCAGAGGAAATGTCAACATTTGTAAGAAGGAATCAGAGCAGGATATGTTTCTTGTCTTTATGGCTTTTATCCTGAGGCATGCAAAAGTCAGTAATCTATATAGTGGTCAAAACAACAGACTGTCTGACATCTTTCTGGCCTGATGAACAGAGAACAAACTTGGAGGAAACCAGCCATGAAAGAGTGGTCACTCCAGGGATGGAGAGAGGCAGAGTGGGAACCAGAAATTATGTGTAAAAGCACTCATTCAGAAGTGACTGAAACCTGGTCCATCAAGTGCAGGGAAGACCCAAAGCTTTCCTTCGACCAAAATGAGCTGCTACTCCAGAGCCAAAATTTACATATTGGATGCAACTAATTCAATTTCTATATTTAAAAAAATTGTACTCGTTGGAGGTACATGACAACATCTAGAATTTCTGCAACATAGTTTTTGTTGTCTTGGATATAATACAAGGTTTGGAGACTCAGTTTCAAAAGAAAAAAGCATTCCATTGAGTTAGATCTACTGTACATTGATACAGATCTTTTTAGTTCTTTTATTCTTTTTTTAATTAAATTTTTTATTCATTTTTATATACCAGCCACAGATCCTTCTCCCTTCCCACCCCCAACCTTCCCCTCTGGCCCACTTCTCATGCCCTCCTCCTAAAGGGTAAAGTCTTTACTTTAGGGAAGACTCCTAAATTCTTCCCATGGGGGGACAGCAAAGCCTGGTACATTCAGTTGAGGTAGGACCAAACCTCTCCCTCTGCATCAGGGTGAGCAAGGTGTCTGACTATAGGTAATAGGCTCCAGAAAGCCAGCAAGGACAGATCCTAATCCCACTGCCAGGGCCCCCTCAAACAGACCCAGCTACACAACTGTTTGCCATATGCAGAAGGTCTAGTCCAGTCCCATGCAGGTTCCACCACTGTCGGTCTAAAGTTCGTGAGTTCCTATGAGCTTGATTCAGTTGTCTCTGAAGATTTCCCCATCATGTTCTTGACTGCCCTTGCTCATATAGTCCCTCTTCCCTCTCTTCAACAGCACTCCCAGGGCTCAGCCTGTTGCTTGGTTGTGGATCTCTGCATCTGCTTCCGTTAGTCACTGGATGAAGGCTCTGTGATGACAGGGTATTCACCAATCTGATTACTAGGGTAGGCCAGTTCAGGCACCCTCACCACAATTGCTAGTAGTCTAATCTGGGGTCATCCTTGTGGGTTTCACATCTTCTCGGATTATGAATCCAAGGAACACAAGCTGTTAGTATGTGGAAACATGAGCACCCATTAGAAAATAAATGAAAATAAATGAAAATAAATGACAATTTTATAACCAAAGCAGAGTAAGCAACAGTAGAATTGCTTGACCAGGCTTTACAACAGGAAAGAGTTAACAATCCACCAGTGTTCTGGGAGACAAGTAACAGAAAACTAGCACTTATAAATGAACAGAGCTGTGAGGATTTGTGGGGTGCCAAAAAGCAACAAAACAAAATATTGTGTGTTTAGGGTAAAGAAGAAAGCTTGAAGACACTAGACATTAGAGAGTAATTACCTTTCATATGCAACAGATCAAGGTGAATCTATAATAAAGGCATCAGAACAGGGAAAATATATTTGTGATGTCTGAGAGATTTATTTTGTCAGAAAACGGAGAATAGAAAGCTCATGATCACAATATAGTTAAATAGGGGGACGCATTTGGTAAGGTATATACTTAAAGTAGCATACTTCATTACCCATAAATTTAAATTTGATATGAAAAAGAAAACAAACCTAACCATTTGAGTGCCTTTCTTATCATTAGGTTCCTTCTGCTGACCATAGTGTATGACTTCAAGTAGTCAGATTCTCAGTGAATCCTCCTTGAGTTATATCCTGTATATCTTTCATCTCTATCGATCTAGTGCAAATGAGTAGACAGTAACCAAATTACTTAAAATTACATGGAAGAAAGCATGACCATAAGCATCATGAGCTAATGAAAATCTGAATATTACATATGCTTTAGGTCATACAATAAATGGACACACTTCACATTTTGGAACTGAGGTTGCTCTAAATCAGGTGTATATTATAAATCAAGAACCTAAAGTCCATTGTCTTAAAGAATGTATAAGAGCCATTATCTATAAAAATATTATAAAGTAAATATTATTCTTCTCATCATCCAATTTAATTGACCATGTAGAAACTAAATAATGCAAAGGATAAGATCACATGACCAGTCAGGTTATTATTACGAAACAACTCCCCAAGCACATGAAATACTTACAAACCGAGCTGAAATACCATTTAGTAAACTTTAGGAACAATTACAACCACTCAGGTCTGGAGGGACTGAAGAAAGAAATAGTGTAATCAGTTCCAGGTGAGATCTGGAACTACAGAAGAAGCGTAAATTAATAAGGCCTCTAGCGTGGGGACTGGTAATCACGGTTGCTGTCAGCAACAGAAGTGCTTTCCATTGGCTGAGTCTCTGGGTGCTGGTACTCAGATGCAAGGGAACCCTTGGGGCTGGCCTCACAGAACATAGAGCAAGCGTGGTGAGTAGAATGGACTGTGGCTGGGAAGAAACTAGAAATTCACAAATATTGATAACCACACCTTGTCCTGGTGACCTATAGGCTCATTTTTTTTCACATATCACACTGGCTCTGCTTTAAGGTGAAGGAATTTTCATAGCAACCACAGAGTTCCATTATGGTTTGCAACTTGGAGAAATGAGCACTTGCAGCTTTCTTTTAGTGGTCAGAGGTTATCCTTTTGCTTCTGAGTTAAGATGAGAAGATCAGAAACACCACCACTTAGTTTAGTTCTAGGATGATTAGCTCAGACACCTGGAACCATCTTTCACATTCAACACATACGTGTCCCTAGGTTAGTGGACTCTTAGGGCTTTCACACAAATGCAACTGGGTGACTAATTAAATACCATAAGGTTCACTGATGGATGGTTATGCTTTAATGTGACATTTTAAAGAATAGAAAGTCAGGGACTGAGATAATTGTTCTCTAGCTAGTTAAATATAATGCAGCTAAGGAAAGGACCAGGGTATAGTGTCTGACTTCAATTATTTCCAGCCCAGCAGGTCTTTCAGTATGTCCTTTGGAACTGCCAGCACTATCCAACTGCTTAGGAAGCATTAGACATATTTTTTTCCTCATGAAAAGTAGTTGAAGAGATAGAAAAAATGAAATATTTCTTTCTGAGTTAATTAAAGAGATTAATGAGTTTCACTGAGCCTCTATCTGTTGTTTAAAAAAACAGGGATAATAGTAGTGGGCACCTTCAATGATGGCTGTGAGATTTAATGGGAGCAAGAGACACAGCACTTATAACAGTGACTGTAAAATAACAAGCACTTAGTAAGTGCTAGCTGCCACCATCATTATAATTATCCTGTTTTTCTTTGGCCTTATTTTAATGATACTGTCAATAATTTTTATGTCCTTGTTTGAAGGCTGGATTAGCAACAAAATTCTGGAGGAACAAAAAAATCCTCATTAATTGTATCAGAGGATGTTATGTGAGTTTCTATCAGCAGCCATAAACATTGCCACAAATTGAATGGGATTAAAACCACAGGAATTAATTTTCTCACTCTTCTGGAAACCAAAGTACAAAATCACAGTGTCAGTAGAGTTAGTTCTTTGCTCTCAAGGAATCTGTTCCATGCCTTGCTTCCATCTCTGGGTAGTTTCTGGAAACCCCTGGTTTTCCTTGACTGGCAGGTATACTATCTTTGTAACACTTTCTCTTCTGTTTCTTCTTACCTTCTGCATCTCATAAGGACATAGGTTGTTGGTGTGAGGATCTAACTGATTGATTCGAAATTATATCATATAGAAACCTGTCAATTACATCTGCAAAAACTGTTCAAAGAAAGGTCACACTCATGGATTCTGGGCATGCATTTATTTTTGGAGATCATTGATTCAACTTATATGTGTTTGCCTGAGCCAAGCAAGGTCCATCCATAGCCATGAAGCCAATCTTCCCTAAAAGAAGTTAATTTTGAGACAGAATCTTGCTTTATAATCTAGGGGTGTCCTGAAATTTGCAATCTTCCTGGCTCATCCTCTCAAGTGTTGGGTTTAGAGTCATGTACTTCTAGCACATCAAGCAGGACATTTATTTTGGTCGTGATGGAGATAAGATTCAGGATGTGTTAGGGAAGTTCTCTACCACTGAGATGTAGCCCAGTCTGTGTCAAGAACATGTGACAGAAAGAACTCATACAGAAGTAAAGACAGCAGAGAGATAAGTCAGGCTAAGTAATTAGTCAACAGAGAATGAAAGAAAAGAACACACATACATGCATACACAGAAGAGAGAGAGAAAGAGCGAAAGCGAGAGAGCGAGAGAGCGAGAGAGAGAGAGAGAGAGAGAGAGAGAGAGAGAGAGAGAGAGAGAATACTAAGGCTCAATATTGATCCCATTGAACCATAAGGCAATTGTGTCTATTGCTTTCTTACTTCTATGAGTCAGATAAAATATTCATGAATATGTTTGTACTGTGTGTATTTATGTATTTGTGAATGTGAATGTATTTTGTAGTCTTGTTTAAGATGGATTTCTGTCATGTGCACTTGAATTTGGAATCATACAACTATGAATTCTGGTAGATTGTAATTCGTTCCTCTAATATATATATTTGGTTTATTCGAGACAGAGTTTCTCTGTGTAGCTTTGCGCCTTTCCTGGAACTCACTTGGTAGCCCGGGCGGGCCTCAAACTCACAGAGATCCGCCTGCCTCTGCCTCCTGAGTGCTGGGATTAAAGGCGTGCGCCACCACCACCCGGTAGCCTCTATTATATCTTGATAAAAGGGGAAGAGAGGCTACTAGGAATAGGCTCTCTGGTTTGAGATTCCTTCATTGACTTTGATTTTAGAGATGATTTTTGGCCCCGTAACACCATATTGAAATTACCTGCTTACCTATCTCCCCTCTGGAATGTTTAAAACACATCAAGATATGATATGGTATCCTTTGACTATATTTTACTTTCTGTAATTTTAAAGTATCCCTATGAGATAAATTATATTACCCATATCAAAAGTTGATGTTGTCAAATGTTTTAAGATTAGCCAGTGCTTGTGTTAGGCAATGAATGTTCTCTTTACTACAGTACCCCAAGGGATTATCAGAGCTTGGCACGCAGGAAAACAAGAGTTCTCAAAGTGTATTCCTTAATGATCAACATTAGCATCATTGGGGGTCCCATTAGGAACACGAATTGTCAAGCTCTATTGCAAACACACTCAGTCAGAGAATCTGAAAGTAGGACTCTGTTCAATGGATGATTCTGGCTTAGTAAAATTTGAGGATCACTGAGTTGACAAACAATGAATACATTAAACACAAAGGTAGAAGCTCTGTGTGTGTGTGTGTGTGAAATGTGATTTTTAACAGGACAGTGGCAGAGAATATCTAAATCATGTTTTCTCCTTTGTGTGAGCTCAAATGATTGCTAAGTTGTTCTTTTGGTACACAGAGTTTAGGACCCACTTGTAGTCCTTGTAATACAAGCCCAGACATGAAAAAACAGTAATTTCCTATCTTTCAGAGTATATAGGACTTCCATCTCATTGTGAACTCATGGCTCTGAATGTTGTTACTGGTGTCTCTCAACATGCCCTTAAAGCACCAACTTGGTAGGCAAAAAAAAAAAAATCATCTTTTCACACCATTTAGCCCATTGCTTACCTAATGGGACATATAATGTGATGAAATTGCCACCTGGTGGTTGAGATGTGGGACCGTTCCCAGGAGCATAATTACACAGGCTGTTATTTAATATTTTAACTGTACCTACTCCAAAGGCATGCTTGTGGAGTTAGTTAATGTTATGACAAGCTATTGATTGGAACTGAGATTTTTGACACTTTTAAAATGCCAGAAAAGTGAGTTACTAGATTTGGGGGAAAAAAGCCAGCCACTTGATTTTAGCGAAGTATTTATTTTAGATGCAGGCATATAACAGAAGAAAATGTTATTGAAGGATACAAAATAATGAGTCTAACATAAGAGTTCAAAATAAAAAATGGTACAGTTATATTGAAAATTAAATTTTACCTGTGTAATATCCGATGTGATGGCAAGGGTAAGTATAAAGTTTAATATTTTGTTTTAACAAAATTAAAAATATGTATTTCTAGGAAATATCAGGATAATTTTAGTCTTTATACAGTCTCTCCATATGGAGTATTGAAATAATATATTAATCAGGAGAGGATAGGTCTTTTCTCAAAAGCAATACAAGTGCCAATGACTTAATAATTCCAAGAACAAATGCTAATCTCTGCTTCATTCTAAACGTCCAGTGAATTTGGTAGATAATGGTATTCCAACTAGCAGCTGCTCCATGAAACCCATACTACCAGCTACCCTGACAATGGAACATGACTCTCCAGTGTTACCAAAACAAAAAGAGAACACACCTGGACTCTGCTATCTCCTCACCCAATGTCATGATTATCACTCTGCATCTTTTTGTTAAAACTTATTGATGGCCTCACCCAACTGTGAAAAATTTGGAAGTGCAGTGCAAGCCCATGGGGTTTTGATAACCAACAATTGTCTTTGCTCCTAGCACCTCCCTGGTCTAATTAAATTGATCTTCTAGGCCATGGTATGACTGAACTATATGGGCAGTCTATATGTTAGGATTTTAGGTCAAAACCTTGAACTCTCAGGATTGTGAACCTTCTCTCTATTCCCCTGGATAACCAGAACATGTGACTCTGTGTGTCTTCTTCTCACAGCTGACACCCATTTTCTACCAAAATACTAGAGATAAAAATATTTCTCAAAAAACTTACAAGGGCTTGCCCTTTCAACAATCTCTGGAACACTAAGTTTCTTCTTATAATCGAATCAGCTTTCCAAAAGATGTCATTCCTGAACCTTCTTCACAAACACAGATTTAGTGTCCACAAACAGATTTTGTGATTTAAGAGTTAATGTAGTACTTTTAATGTTGTCCACCATCAACACAAAAATACTAGAACCGTGAGTGCTCTCTATTCTTTTTTTTTTTTTTGAGCTGAGGATCGAACCCAGGGCCTTGTGCTTGCTAGGCAAGCACTCTACCACTGAGCTAAATCTCCAACCCGTTCTCTATTCTTAATCATCTTTTGCCTAAAGACTCATAATGTAACCTTTTGCAAGGAACCAAGGCAGAATGCAGTGGAATAGATATTAGATTATGAATCTGTTAGTTCTAGATTCAAACCCTAGGTATAATAATTTTTGTTCTGTTGACCATTGTTTTAGTCATATCATCTTCCTCTCAGTATCCCACCACAGAGTAATAAGTTGAGTAATAAATTCAGCCTCATGTTGAAGAATTTGAGTGCTATAATGAGACTTATGTTTGGGTCCTAGCTTTATATTTTATAGCCATGTGAATTTGACAAGTCACCTACTCCTCTACACTTTGATTTATTCCTGTATAAAATGGTAATATTGATAATGCTTGTGATAGCAATGGCTTTAATTACTGGTTGGATACAACCTAGGATGTCCTGGGAAGAGAGTCAGAATGAAGAATTGTCTACAGTGGGTTGGTTGTGATGCATGCCTGTGGGCAATTAGCTTATTAATGTGGGAATGCTCATCCCACTGTGGGTGCCATCATTCCCTAGACAGGGTATCCTGACGTGTAAGAGTAGAGCAGCTGAGCTGACCACAAGCAAGCAGGCAAGCAAGCAAGCATGTAAAGATTCATGTATTCATCTTTCTCTGTTCTTGACTGTAGATATAATATGACTAGCTGTTCCAAGTTCCTGCTACCTTGATGGACTGTATGATCTCCTCAATGATGGACTGTAACCTGCAAGTGTAAGTGAAACCTATTATCCCCTAGGTTGCATCTTGTGTCAAGCTATTTTATCAGAGCAACAGAAATAGAAGTAGGATAATGTCTCATCATTTTACCTGAACATCTTTACATTATTAGATGTGTTTACTATAAATTCTGAAGCTTAATTATGAGATACAGAATATAATTAGTTATCAGCAGTAAAAATATACTAAACCAAAATGGTTTTTGATTATATAATGATTTTCTTCTTCTTTTTTTCCTGTAAGGCAGCTAGGACTCTAGAACTTTTTCTCTTACTTGGTACTTATGAATCATTCCTTCAGAATTCACTGTCACGTATAGGTGTGAGATATTCTTTTAGAAGGAAGTAGTGAATGGAAATAACACTTGAAACAAATGCAATTTGAGTAACTGAAGGCCTTTCAAATTTTCTTATAGATTATGGTTAAGCTTTGACAACTACGACTCCAGCTCTTTCTCTTCCAACATTCTCAGCCAGGCACTGGCTGGCCAACAGCCTTTGTGCTCTAAGCCTTGCTCTTCCTGAGAAGAGTTTGGTATTAAATCCCCCACCCATGACCACCCATCATACGCTGAAGGGAGAAGGTGAACATAGGGCTGGTATCATTTCAATTTTTTTTTTTTTGCTTGATGAGAAGGTACAGTTCCTGACAGATACAAGACTTTTGGAAAGAGTTCAGCAAAATGGAAGAAAATATGGTCTGTGGAAGGGTGGATGTATTGAGTTCTTAAGAACTGTCAGAGGTCAAGTATACAATAATGTCAAGTAAATGATAAGATGATGGGGAAGAATAATTTCCCAGAGGTTTGTGGTGGGTATGAGCACTCAGGAAAAGGTAAAAATGAAGCTGGTTTCAGGCAGCCTGGCTGGAAGCTATTTGGACCGAGCACTCCCTCTGCTGAACCCTAGTATTTATTGTTGACACTGTTCATTTTAGAATTAGTCATTTTTATTACACACGGCATTTCCTAGAGGATGGTTTTTCTTTATCACCCAACCTTTCTTTTTCCGTGTGTGTGTGTGTGTGTGTGTGTGATTTCCACAGTATGATTGTAAATGACTACAGGGCAGACACTACAGCTACCTTCCTTTGTCTCCCTATCCTTGAACAAACGGCATGGTGCCCACACTAGCTCTGCTGCTCACTAATGGTGTGTGGTGGAAAATATTACTTGACGTCTCTAAATTGTAATTTCTTCTACAAAATGGGACTAGTAATACCCACACTGTAGCTTCTTAGAGGTTTAATGCTATGTAAAATGCGTGTTCATATTAAGCAACATGTAAATGTCAGTTATTACCTTTCTTGTTCACAGTGGGTGATCAATCATATTGAATAATAAGTATAATATACTCATAGTACGGGTTAGGATAATATATAGTGCATAAATACATCACAAATTTATAGTTTACATTTATATCATATAAGTTAAAATACAAGATATAAATACAATAACATATGGGAGTTCTTTGCATATTATAAGCTTTCATAACTTGCCACAAATTCTGAAAGCTTTCTATATATTTTATATACTTTATACCCATGTATGTCTTTAATCTACACTTGGAAAGTTAGTAAATGGAGGTAGTCTGTGTGGTAAGTCCTGAGTTAATTCCCCGGATCTGTACTGCAACCTTGTGGTCTGAGATTTAGCTGTGTGTTGATTGTTGTGAAGCTCCTTTGTACTTTTCGTGCGATAAAAACACCAGGTTTGTCCATAGCTAGACTAGGTCAAGTTGAACAAACAGGCCACAGGGAACTAGCTTTCTTTAATAAAGAAGGCAACAAGGAGTTTTGCTGATGTGACCTAATGTGGATTTTTCCTTTCCAGTTGTGATCTCTACAAGATCTTTCCTAATTGATCGCTGAATCTGAGTGCAGAGAGAACAATGAGCTGTCAGTAATTCCTTTTAAGCTCTTTGCAGACCTGAGCACCACTTTTGTCTGTGAGTTCTTTCTGCTCTGTGAGGGGAAGGAAGCAGCCCAGAGAGAGGGCAGGTAACTAGCTGGTTTGCATGCGGTGCGGGCAGGCAGATCAATCAGGCTCATGCAAGTGTCTTAATCAGAGGCCTGCGGTTCACTGCAGTGGTGACTGAGCGGTACCTCCTTGCCAATGGCATCGTCTGTTTAGAGACACTATTGATTGTTTCTCTCCCCTTCCCTTCGAGGAGAGTTTCCGGCTGCAAGGCGATGTCAGGAGAAGGGCAAGGAGAAGAGTGTATTGTTAAAGGTGCATGGGATTTGGAGCAAGGCTTTAATTCAGCAAGCAGCAGATGCAGTACCACTCAGTGCAGACTCTTCAGACTAGTGATGAGTGGAGATACAGGAGCAGGAGTGCCGAGCCAAGGATGCTAGCAGAAGGGTTGGGAAGAGTGATTCGATGAATGGATCAGAAGTGGATTTGGTTTAGACAAGAAGACAGCAGGCAAGAGCTCTGAGTGAGGTCATGCTGAGTGCATTAACTCTACTGTGAAGACACAGAAGTTACTGGTTAGAGTATTTTTTTTTCCTGGAGAAATGTAAAAATCTAGGTATCAGGCAAGGATTAAGAACGTAGTCGATTTATGTGCAACCTCTGCATATATATCATGTTTTTCTTTGAGGATGCTAGTGAGTAAGCAACAGCATCCCTAGAAACAGACTCATCACAGAAAAAAAAAACCTAAACTATATCGAACTTATGGAGTTAGGTGTAAAAGATATAGAACTTAATTACTTCTGATTTAGAGTTTTCCATGAGGACGAATAATTGAACACAATCAAGACGGTTTTCTTCAAGCCAGCCAAATGATGCTGTAGGAAGAGACACAGTAAAAGATAGGCAAACTGATTTGAGATGATGAATGAGGAGGTTAACATAATTTTGTGTATTGGCCATAAAAATCAGAGGTGATTCTTTACCACCTCATTGTTTTAAGCAGTTCAGAGGCATACACACACATACACACACACACACACACACACACACACACACACACACATTGATTGAGGTGAAGGCGATGTGAACACTGATTGGATACTGTGATGTTGCTATAGTTTGAATTTGGATGATCTTTCCAAATTCACAGCTTCACAGTTTGTGTTTGGTCCCTTGCTATGGAGTTTTGAGGAGATGGATGTCTGGCTAGGGTACTACTTAAGGGCTGGTTTCTAGGGATGGGTCTGTGACGCTATGCTGTCCCCTTCTCTGCTTCCTTACTCCTTGCTGCATGCTCCCCAGTGCCATTAACAACTCCTTGCTTTCCCTCTAGTGAGGGAGCCAAAATGAATGTTTCTTCCTTTAAGTCATATTGGTTGGGATTTTGTCACAGCATTAGAAAAGTAATAAAGGCATCCATATTGTAAGGAATGCAGGGATAAAACCTCAAAAAGGCAAGAAAATGGAATATTCCCAGGGAAACTTGTGATTCCGAGGGTATACCTTGATTTTGGCTCATTAAAGCTGCTTTAGACTTTGTACCTATAAAAGAATGAATGTGCATGGTTTTAAGTCACCATTTTTTGGTATGTTATGTTATTATAGCAACCATAGGAATCTTGCAGTGACTAGACAGGTGTATGGCTTAGCTTTTCAGTCATTTATTGAGAATCCAGCTTTCAGTTATCACATCTCTTGGGGGATACATGAATGTGAAACCTGATTGAAATGGACGGATACATTCACACTGATTACTCCATAATGTCTCACAGAGATGTAACTCTCCTATTACCAGGAGACTTGTTAAAGTGACCAATCCATTTTCTCCCTATAGGTAGACAGACCCAGGCAACTAGTCCATCATCAGGATGCAAGTATATTGATTATAATGAAAAAAAATAAATTCTGCCACAAAGGTGAAAATATTTAGCATTTTCTCCAGCAGTCTGTTTTCTTCCTGCTAGCAGACAAATCTGAAAAGACAAATCAAAACTGAAGGTTGTGGAACAGTGACTCTGAACAAGGGCAGTTAGATTAATTGCTTGTGGAATGGGAAGAGGATAAGACACGTGGAGACATGCCTTTTGGATGGATCATTTGTGTTCCTTCAGCTGGAATCCTGTTGCTCACCTTCTCTGTACAGAAGGCCTTACCAATGGGATTAGGATAGCTGTGTTTTTCTCGTAAGGATACATCCCCCTACTAAATACATTGATGATTGGTGTAAAACAAATTTCTGTGATTCTTTTAAAAGTTGAAATATTTCTATTTATACTTAGATAATTTTATACATGTATAAAATGTAATTTGATCAGATTAATTCCATACCTATTTCCCACTCCAACTCCTCCTGAGTCACAGTGATCCCTTCTCAACTTCATGCATGCTTATTTTTCCTTCCTCCTCCCACTCCCTTCCTCCTCCCCCTCCCTCCCTCCCTCCTTCCCTCTCTCCCTCCCTCCCTCCCTTCTTTCCTTCCTTCCTGTCTTTTCCATTGAATCTCACTAGTGCTTCCAAATGTATATGGGTGTGGATTTATCCATTAGATCACTGTCCACAAGGGACTATATTCTTTTTGTTTTGTTCTTTTGGTTGAATCTAGTAGTTTTTTATTAAGAACTTTTTTTATTCATTTCATATACCAATCACAGATCCCCATCTTCCCTCCTTCCGCCCCTGCAGCCTTCCCCCTCTAACCCACCCCCCATTCCCTCCTACAAGAAGGTAAGACCTCCCATGGGGAGTCAGCAGGGCCTGGAGAGGGATGCATGGATCGCCCTGGGAAGGGGAAGTAGATGAGATCTCTATGAGTAAACTGGGGATGAGGGGTGGGCAATGGAGGATAGGGGATGATGGGATGAGAACATAAGGGAACAGGATGGTCAAGCTGAAGCAGGGATGGAGTGGGAGAGCAAAGAAAGAGATACCATGATAGAGGGAGATATCATGGAAATAGGGAGAAACTGGGTGTGGTGATATTGTGTTCCTCAAAATATTGTGCACCCTAATAAACTTATCTGGGGTCAGAGAACAGAACAGCCACTAGATATAGAGGCCAGAAAATGGTGACACACACGCCTTTAATCCTCGCATTCCAGAGGCAGAAATCCGCCTGGATCTCTGTGAGTTCAAAGCCACACTGGAAACAGCCAGGCATAGTGACATGCTTTTAATCCCATGAAGTGATGACAGAAAGCAGAAAGGTATTTAAGGCCTGAGGACAAGGAACTAGAGCCTGGTTAAGCTTTTAGGCTTTTGAGCAACAGGTCAGCTGAGATTCATTCTGGATGGGGACTCAGAGGTTTCCAGTATGAGGAAACAGGATCAGCTGAGGAACTGGCAAGGTGAGGTGGCTGTGGCCTGTTCTGCTTCTCTGACCTTCCAGCATTCACCCCAATACCTGGCTCCAGATTTGTTTTTATTAATAAGACCCTTTAGGATTCGTGCTACATCTGGGTGCTAGGGAAGTTCCCAGGAATCCATAAGGATGACCCCATGGGCTATATTCTTAAAGAAAATGGACACTCCCTCCCCTAACAGCCCTCAGCTGTCTGTAACTACTCGGCTAGGGGTGGGGTCTTATATGCTGTTCTCTCATCCATACTGGAGTGTTGGCTGGTTTGATCTTGTGTATATCT
>CABHPH010156522.1:776-23329 GCA_902168325.1 Peromyscus nudipes
GGCAGGTGGTCTAAATATGAGGGATTCAGTCTGTCACCAACTGGTGCCCTGTGATACGACAGACTTGCGGATGCGGTCTACCGCTGTACCACTGAATCACACACCTCCAGCTCCTAGGAAGCCTGACTTGAAACACTGCTTTGCTGCTGTTCTAGTCACCTCCGCCTTGTTTCAGGACCAACTAACTCAGGCCATCTGGGGGGAGGTTTTACTGCAGTTTGCCCCCTCCATTCCTAGTGCTACAAGCCTACTAACAAATGTGTGTTGAACACACACACACACACACACACACACACACACACACACACACACACACACCAGTCTTTGTAAGCTGTTGGCTAAAGGCCCTGAGGAAGAGCATATACCAGAATCACAAACCTGAGATACACACAGTCTAACTCGACATCTTGTATCTCACCTTTGGAATACTGAGATATCCTCTTCCTAAACCTCCTAGCTTTACTTCCTCTACTCTCTTGCATCCAGCTGCCAGGAAATTAAAATTCTATTCTTTGATTATGTATGCTTTTGTATTTTTAAAATCCCTCTGGCTGGCCCTATTGAACATTACCTCCCGTTATTCTCAAAACTGGTCACTTCATCCAGAGCTATTTAATAAACGAGATGCCTTCCCTATGCTAAATTGTTGTTCTGGCACTTTCCAACAGTGGTAGTTGTAAAGTATTGGGTATCAAGGGAAAAAAAAGATACATCCAGGGCCGGAAAGATGGCTCAGTAGTCAGAAGCACTGGCCACTCTTCCCGAGGACCCGCATTCAACTTCCAGCACCTACGTGACTTGGCATCTCCCAGCCAGTTTATAATCATCTGCAACACCTGTTCCCAAGGATTCTGCTCCCTCTGCTGGCCTCTATAGGCAGTGGCACACACATGGTGCAGTCATACACTCAGGCACAACACTCCTACACAGAAAATAAAAATCAAACCTTTAAAGAACAACAACAACAACAACAACAACAGAAAAAAAACATACATCCAAGGGGTTGAGAGGTGTTCAGGGGTTAAGAACACTTGCTGCTCTCTCAGAACACCAGCACTCAGCTTTTGTAACTCCAGTTCCAGGGGATCCTATGCCCTTTTCTGGCCTCCTCAGGCATATATATATGCAAGAAAACCCTCATACACAAATAAAAATAAAGAAGTCCTTAATTTAAAAAATACATTGAAGTCCTATCTGCCAGAGCCTGAATGGGACCTCACTTGAAATAAGGTCTTTGCAAAAATAAGTTAAAATGCAGTCACACTGACTTAGAATTAATTCTAACTCCAATGACTGGTGCCATTGTGAGAGAAAGGAGCAAGAAGTCCAGGCACACACATATGCAGGAAGGAAGCCAGGGACAGATGAAGACAGACTGGACAGATGCAACCAGAAGCCCAGAAATGCTGAGGACTGCTAGGAGCTCCCAGAAGCTAGGAAAGACAAGGAGGAATTCTTCCCTGCAGCCTTCAGAATAAACAGAGCTTTGCTAGCACCTTGAAATTGGAAGTCTATTCCCGAGGTCTGGGAAACAATATATTGATATTTGTTTTATACCACAATGTTCATGGTATATTGTGGCAATCTTGTGTGTGTGTGTGTGTGTGTGTGTGTGGTTTTTTGAGACAGGGTTTCTCTGTTCTGGAACTTACTCTGTAGACTAAGCTAGCCTTGAACTCAGAGATCCACCTGCCTCTGCCTCCCAAGTGCTGGGATTAAAGCAGTGGGCCACCACCGCCGCCAGCCATATTGTGACAATCTTAAGAAACAAGTGCAGGAAGCCAGGCATAGTAGTGCACACCTCTGAATCCCAGAATTCCAGACATTAAGGCAGGAAGAGGAACAACAAGAGTTCCAGGTCAGCCTGCGTTACAGTGAGACCATGTCTTAGAGAGAGAGAGAGAGAGAGAGAGAGAATCCTCCTTTCCTCCTTTCCTTTTTCCATTTTCTCTTCTTCTCTTTCATTATCTACTTGATCCTGAAAGTTTTTAACAATGCTGGGAACTGAACCCAGGGCCTTAAGCACACTAGCCCCCTCGTCAACGGCTCTTGTGCTTGAGAAATGGTCTCTGTTCTAAGTGCAATAGGTTTGAAAAGAGGCACTGCCACACCGGGGGCAATCTCTTGAGGACAGCCTTCCCTCCACTGAGAGGGCTGCTGTTGCAGACTTCCAGAGGAGAGGCCGCAATGGTGTGAAGAAAGTCAATGGTGTTGCACACGGAGCAGAAGAAGCAGAGGCAGGACGCTTGCTGTGGAGAGGAAAGTGGAGTGATCTAGCAAGCCATGGGATGTGAGGCATGAAGGAAGCAAAGGAATTCACAATCAGGAAAGGCCCCTAAGTGGGAAAGAAGAGGTCTTCAGGTGAGAGAGGTGTGACGTAGTATCGCTGGTTAAACAGCTCCAGTGTAAGTGGCCCGCCCTGCTTCTCCAGCCTTCTTCCAGTGAGTCACGAACTTGAGGAGGTCTGGTTCTTTCTGATCATCAGTGTGTACAGCTGGTGCTGGAACAGCGGGCGACAGGAGCCGTAGAGCGGAGGAAACATGTCTCATCTCAAGCTTCTTCTCTATGGGTTCTCTGCACGGGTGGGTATAAAGCTTCCATCTTGAATGACTTTCCAAACCCCGTGTGCTGAAGACCTGGTCACCTGATGGAGGTGAGATTGGGATCTGAGAGAACCTTTAGGTGTTAGAGCCAGGGGGAAGAAGTCAGAGTAGTGAGGTTGTTATCACATTAGGATGCTAGCCCCTTCTTCCTTCCGTATGGTTTCACAGCCACCACCGATGAGCAGCTTTGCGCTGCCACACAAGCGCCATGACGGTTGCCTTACCATAGACTCACAAGCAATGAGGCCAGCAGACTTTCTCACACTGTAAGTCTTCCTTATATATTGTTTGTCTCAGATATTGTTCCACAGTGATAGAAGGCTAACCATGCAGTGGGCTGCGTTCCAAGGGTAAGCATTTCAGGTGCCTGTGGGATTTCTCTCATCTTTTCTGACCTAACCACAGAAATCCTATGGTAGCACATCTGCCCTTGTCACAGGACCTCTTAGATTCAAGCAGAGGACCGAAGCCCCTTATCTCTGTGTGGAAATGTCAAAAGTTATACTTTAAGAGGAACATGTGGAACAGGAACTATTTGTTACAGCCCTTTTTTGGAAAATGTCACGTCACATAATATGTTCTTCCACTGTCCCGGCCATCCTCCCTGGACAGCTTGCTATACAAAAGAAAGGCTTCAGAAGCATTATCTTGCCTCACTCACTAACATGGAGCCTGAAACAGCTTAATCTTCAGCTGGCTCATGAGTAACAAGTGGGGAATCTGGACTCTGACCACACATGGAAGTAGAAGATTCCATTTGAGAACTGCCGTTCCTTCCTCCTCCACACCCCACCCATCGGTTCCTTGCAGGCTGTGTTTGTGATGTGTGACCCTCCACCCATCCACCTACCTGCTCAGGACTATAATTCTTGCCTCACACAGTCTGTCGGACTCCTCCCTTTGGGGATCCAAGTCTGAGGGTCAGAGGGTGGTGAGTAAGGGTGGAACTCTTATACGCAGAATGTCAGGTATGAAACCGGAAACCTCCCTTTCTGGACAATTGAATCCAGATGAACTCCTCTGAGCCCTGATTTCCTAATTTGAAACAAGAGGATGGAGAGATGATGGTGGTAGAAATAGCTCCTCCATAGGCCCATGGGGATGAGATCAGCTGACACCTGCGAAGCTCCCGTCACAGACTGTGAACAGCTGGTCCCTCCTGAAAGTCATCCTGAGGGCTGTGGCGTGGCTGTAGCGTCATTGTCCCAGGTAGGCCAGGAAAACTGCTCTGAAAGAGGACAGTGGAGCAGTTGTCCAGGGACATTTAGTGGAAAGAGGACTCTCTGGACCTTTGCAAACCACGCAGTCTTCAAACCCAAGCCCTGGGATGGTTCATTTTAATTGTCAGCTTGATGGGATTGAGACACATCTGGTGCATTAGGAGGCACACTTTTTGGTGTGTCTGTGAGGACATTTCCAGAGAGGATGAACTAAATTCGAGCAACACCATCCCAAAGTGTGGGGGCCCAGACTAAATACTAAAGGGAACTGGAATAGACCAGATGGCACCGGCATTCACCATTTTCTGTTTTCCGGGTACTGACACGATGTGATCTCACTTTCCAGCCGCCACGCCTTCCCTGCCATGGTGGACTATATCACTTCAAGCCATGAGCCAGAATAAATCCCCTCCCAAGCTACATCTTCTGGGTACTTAGCCACAGCAATAAGAAAAGTAACTAACAGAAGCCCCCAAGAATGAGCTGTGTCCCTGACTCTAGATTCTTTATGGTGTTAACCTGAGAAAGTAGGCTAAAACTGAGAAGACATGAGATGCTCAGGGGCAGCGAGTGTTACATGGAGGGTGTCAATAAATTCCACAGACGGAGTGCAGACCCTGCCCTTCTACCTGGGGTTCAGCTCTCCTTCACTGAGCCCCTCTCAGGGAGGGGCTAGTAGAATTGGATACATACATGATAAGCGTGATGGGGCATGGCAGGTACTAAGATCAGGAAGAGAAAGAATCCACTGAGGGGTTCTGCAGTCCAGATGTACACTTCAGCTCGGCCAGTTGCAAACTGTGTGACCTTGTTTGAATCCTTATCCCATCGCTCCCTCCATTTCCTGATCTTGAAAAGGGTGATAATTATGGCACTTACGTTGCTGAACCACACTTACGTAGAGCAGTATCTGGCATGTGGTAAGGGTTAAATATAAAACAGTATAATTCTCTTCATTAGCATCACCAGCATCACCACAATCATCAGCATCACCATTATCATCATCACCACCACCATCATCACCATCACATCCACTATTTTTTAAAAGATTTTTTTTATTCCATATATGTGCCATGCCTGCAGAGGCCAGAAAAGCTACAAATGTGAGTGTGGGAATGAAACCCCAGTCCTCTGCAAGAGCTTGAGTGTTCCTAACTCGTGAGACATCATACCAGCTTGAGCATCAACAATTATTTATTCATCCAGAATTTCTTCCTTCGGTGAGCCTAGATTACTCACAGGAGACGGCACCTATCATATTTCTGAAGTTCCCACGGTATGCCATATTATGACCTTAAAACCACCCCTGAGGGAATAATACCTAGATCCCCCCAGAACAGCCAAGTATCCACTGGAGGCCACAGACAAACCTCTTGTCCAATGGGCTCTTTAAGCTGCTTTGATTGTAAGATCTAAGTATGTGTCCCCACCCCACCCCCAAAAGTCCTCAAAGACAGCCAGAAGCATAAATTCAAGAAGTTATCTGTCTAAGAAGGCCACAGAGTCTAACTGGGCAGACTTCCAACAAAGAACCTGTAACTCTCTAATTTGGTGTGTTGTTGTTTTTCTTTTCTTAACCTTGCTTAACTAGCTGAAATAATCAGCACAGAAGCAAGGGAGGTTCTGGGGCAGCAGTTCTCAACTTGTGGGTCGAGACTCTTTCACAGGGGTCACCTAAGACCATCGGAAAACACAGATATTTACATTACAATTCATGACAACAGCAAAATTACAGTTATGAAGTAGCAATGAAATAATTTTATGGTTGGGGGAACCACCACAACATGAGGAATTGCATTGAAGGGTCACAGCATTAGGAAGGCTGAGAACCACTGACCTTGGGGCTGGACAGATAGTAGCTTATGCTGGACTCAGTCTGAGGAAAGGAAGCTCAGAATCGGGGGCTCTTGGGTAGAGGAGAGGTAGTCTTCCCCAAAAAGAAGCCCTAGATTGGGGTACACTATGAGATAGACAGTGACTGGCCCCGACATTCTTCAAAACTACCTCTGCATTTCCTAAAGGCCACCATGACCAACCACTGCAGCAGATGTGAGCCGGCCAGTGGGATGGCCTTTGCCTACAAGCTCTTTCATATCCTTATTAGCTGAAAAGTTCTAGCTGGTACAGGTTTACTTCAGAAACAGGGAAGCTGTGGTTTCTGAGGGCAACTTGACAGTAAGCATCCAGAGACTCTTGGGCCACCTGATTTCTGTGAGACTAAGTTATTTCAGTCAGTAGTAGGCTGTCTGGATGACCTAAAAAAATGCTAATGGCTTAAGTCAGCAGAGAATCAAAAGGTAATCCCAGGGCAAGCAAATACTTCCTAAGAGGCTTTCTATAAATCTAGCTTAAGCAACTGTATCCATCCATCTAGGCTGAGTTTCTATGGTGACCAGCAACTTCCCACTCTTGGTGGCTTCAAAAGCAAAGCTCAGTACCTCCTTCCCACGACTGTCTGTCACCGCGGGGTGTGGCTCTGCTCTCACGGTCCCAGGCTGATTAACTGTCCATCATCTCAGGGTGTGGCTTGGCTGTGGTCATCTGCATTCCGAGTCCAGGGCTGATTGGCTGTCCATCACGGCAGGATGTGACTCTGCTCTCATAGCTGAGACAGGGCTGCCTTTGGGGCAGAAGGAAAGGAAAAGATCACCCAACAGCTCTTCACCTTGCGCCAACAACAGACGCTGAAGACTTTAGCATGTTTTTCTTTTTTTGACAATTTTCCTCCGGACTTTATTCAACCAATGTTGCCATTTCCAACAATATACATTGAATTTGTATCAGGAGAATCACTGAAACTCACCTTCCTGAGACCATTGTCTCCCCACTCATGCTGAGGTCCGCTTCAGGGCATCAGAGGTAAAGGTGGTAGTGCCCTGTCAGCTCCAAGTCTTCAGTGAGGTCTCTTCATCTGTTCCTGAACACGCAAAACTTTACTCAATGGTTTCTATGCAAGATTTGAAAATCTGTTTACTAGGCATACAATTTTTTAAATTGAAAATATATTTTTTATACAATATATTCTGATCATGGCCCCCATTCCTCCATTGTCTCCAAGTTCCTTCCCACTTCCCCATCCACCCAAATCTCACACCTTGTTTCCCTCTCTTTTTAGAAAACAAACAGGTAGAAAAAAAATCAGAATTAAAAAGAAAAAGCACAAGAAACATACACAGAGGAAAAAAAACTCATAAAAACTCAAAACCAAAAACCATAGTATAAAAAAAAGACAAGTAAGATAAAAAGTGCCCAAACAAACCAATATGAAACAAAAAAATCTACATAAATACCATTTAGTTCATTTTGTGTTGGTCATCTACTGCTGGGCCTGGGGTCTGCCCTTCATATGGTTTGTATATGCAGTGAAACTCCATTGGAGAAAACTAATTTTTCTTTTGCTAGAAGTTGTCATTTGGAGATAACTTCTTGGTTAGAGATGGGAGCTTGTGTATGGCATGGACCTGTGCAGACCCTGTGCATGCTGCCACAGTCTCTGTGAGTTCATGAGTGTCAGTCCTGTTGTGTCCGGAAGACACTGTTTCCTTGGTGTTATCCATCCCCTCTGGCTCTTACGAACTTTCCACCTCCTCTTGGGCATAGCTCCCTGAGCGCTGGGAGGAGGAGTTTGGCGGAGACATCCCATTAGGACTGAGTGTTCAGAAGTTTCTCACTCTTTGCACATGGTACAGTCGTGGGCCTCTGGATTAATTCCCATGTCCTGCAGGAGGAAGTTTCTTTGACAAGGCTGAGCGAGATACTGACCTATGGCAGAATGTCTTTAGAAGAAGCCCTTTCATTGCTAGGCCCTTTAGCAGAACAATAGTGTTTTATCTTCCCCTAGGCCCATGGCTCATCTAGTCTCGGGTTCTTGGCCACCTGAGCAGTGTCAAGCAGGGGTTTCATCTTATTAAATGGAGCTTAAACCCACTCAGCTAGTGGTTGGTTTCTCCTACAACGTTTTTGCCACTATTACACCAGCATTTCATGCAGACAGGTCACCATTACAGATTGCAGGTTTTGTGGCTGGGTTGGTGGTCACCTTTCTACTCTGGTGTGCAGAATCCTTTCCAGCACCACGAACACCTGTCAATGGGAATGAAAACTCTAGTTAGGCACCACCTCAACTTCTCCGTGTTGAATGCGTTGCATGGAGCCTTACCATCAATCTGTGGAGAGCAGCCAATAGCCTTGGCTGTTGGAGGGTTCTCCCCAGGGCCCCATTGGCCAACCACTCAATTAGATGTAACCCATTCCTAGCACTGGAGGTTTCACTTTGTGGTAAACATGTCTAGTTGGGGCATTCTCTCCCCTGTTATTTATTGACTCCATTTGGATTTCTGTTGCTGGAGAGTTTCTCTCTAGGTCTCACTAACTCTATACCTAACTTCTATGGTGATATGGGATTATCACATGCCTATTGATGGTTTAGAAGCTAACATCCACATATAAGAGAAAACATACAGAATTTGTCTTTTGGGGTCTATGCAACCTCACTCGGGATGATTTTTCCTAGTTCTACCCATTTACCTGTGAATTTTATGACTTCATTTTCTAATAGCTAAATAATATTCCGTTGTATTAATGTACGTATTTTCATGATCCATTCATCTGTTAATGGACATCCAGGTTGTTTCCAATTTCTCGCTGTGAACATAGTTGAGCGAGTGTAGAGTGTACAAAGGATGTAGAATCCTTTGGGTATGTGCTCAAGGGTGGTATAACTGGATCTTCAGGTAGATCTGCTGTGTGAAAATCTTTTCTGGAGAGATGAAACACATTCATCTACTTTCTCCAGTTAGGGAACCCACAACAGACCAAAGTATGGATGATACCAAAGTCCAACTTGGAGAGTCGATGAGTTTCACTTGAGTCACATACAGGAGCAGGAGTGAGGCAGGAACAGCTGCATCACCAGGGCTCACCCCAGCATGGGTGACGGCTCACAAAAGACGGGGAACCTGGAGCACACTGTGCAGCCTCCAGATTGTGGACAGAGCTGAGCTTGTCCTTCCTTAAATTGCTTCTGTTGGGTGTTTCAGCACGGTGACAAAAAGATTACTAATCCAGTTCACTAGGAGCTCCCTTCCCAGTCACTGGGACACCGCCCCCATTCCTGTTAGGATTTGGAAATCACGTGAGAACCGGGTCTTTAAGCTGGAGGTGAGGAGAAGGTTTAGGGGACCATCGATACCACAGGTCTCTTGCCCTGCCCTCTTCTGAGAGGGACCAGCAGCTTATCCAGGTAAGGACCACACTTTCTCCCAGTGCAGAGGTCCTAAGCAGCCACATAAACCCAGAGACCTTGCCAGGAAGCTCAGATCTCGCTGAGCAGCCTTTGGAGCTGTGGAAACAGGAATTCTTTCCTCAAACAGGTTTCCCAGGCTTGGGACACTCTGGTTGTGGAGGTAGCCCATGTCTGTAGATAAGATAACTTGACTGGGCTACCCTGTCACATTAACTGTAGACCTCTGTGAAAGAGAACAGTCTTAGTTCTTGAATGTGGACTCTTGGAATGCTTTGGAACTGGCCACGACGAAACCACTGTGAGAAGAAAAAAGGCCAAAACAAAACAAGCCTATCTTGCAAGGTTTATTCTGACCTGAAGACTACAGGTTAGAAATTGCCCCAGTGAGAACTCAGTTACTAGCCAGGCATCGTGGTACATGATTCTTATTCTGCTGGGGAGATGGAGGCAGGAAGATCAAGAGTTAGAAGCCCTGCTTGGATTCCATAGTGAGACTCTGGGGAGAGAAGCAGACAGAGGAAAGAGAAGACTATAGCAGCGGTGCAGAACTGATTAAGCGTGAGGGTAGAAGCCGTGGGGCTCCCCCGAGTATCAAGAGCTTAAAGGGAAATGATATTAATGTAGACATCAAGAGGATTACAATCTCTGACAGAATCAAAGCTGGGTAAACCACAATGGTTGTGTTACAACGAGCAGGTATTTGCCAAGTATTTGTCCAGGTCTACTGAAGCTACCGAGCTTGGCACAGATAGTTATGTTCTTAATGCACACACCCCTGCGAGGTTCTGTCTTCTCACTGGTGACTCCTCCAGTTCATCTGAAACCTCCAGACTGTCTATTCCTTTCCAAAGACCATGTATTTCATGTCCACATATAAATGCTTGCCATGCAGTGGAGAACTGAGACACATTGGTATTGGGGCCATTATCAGTCATAGATACAACACTTACAACATGGTGCTTCAGACACGAGACGCGATATTTGTCCTCCCACCCCAGATGACGTCACTTCCTCTTCCAGTACCCGAGGGATCGCTTGTTTGAACCATGAAACCCTTGATACTTCTATGAAATATAAAGTTATTATAGTAATTACTGGCATAAAAAGCCCCGCAAATTCATCACACACTCTGGGCATCCTCTCCCAAACTTCTGTTTTGATATCTCCCACATTTGTGTGCAATGTCACACATATTTTTTCTTCTTAATGGTTTCAGGAATTAACTTCTCAAAGCCCTCATAGAGGAAAGGTTAGAAATGAGTTTCTAGTCTTTCTTCGTTCTGATGTTCTAGAAACACTCCCATCAACCCAAAGGTTCACTGGCATCCCATGAAATAGGAAGGTACCAGCCAGGAACCCAGACAAGATTTGAATAAATGAAAGAATTAATGCCATTACCCCGCTCTTACCCACTTGCGTTAGTACTGCCGCCCGGCCCCACATCTGACAGCAAATGGGATCTACTAATGGCCATACTGGGATGCTGAGGGGCGTTTGCAAAGCAAGGAAAGGCAGGGCTTTATCCTCCTCAGGAAATCACTGGATTACGAGCCACAGAGGCTCACTCAAGCTGGCAGGTGCTGGGAGACGCATCTCTTTGGTGGGGGACAGAAGCCAGGAACTGGACAGCTGGAAATTTTAATTACTGCCCTCGATTCTTTAAGCCACACGGGCTTTTATCCCATTCTCTGCATGTTTAATTCCTTCTCTCTCTAGATGGGTTTGGACATCTTAACGAAGCCCAGCTGCCTTGGGCTTTGTATTTGACCATCTTGTTCCACTTCCGGGTACCGGCTAATCGGTCAGTGCATCAAGTTATATAAGATCTAACAGTTGTGTATCACTGAAGGGGCTCTAGCAGGCCCGAGCACGGCAAACATGGTGCCTATAGTTTCTGTCTTACACTTCTCTCCCATTCCTCTGCCTTGCTAAACTGTTAGATTACACTCCTAAAGCTGGCCACCAAGGTCTAGTCCCTTATTTGGCCACTCCCCCGCCCTGAGGCTGACTACCAAGATCCAGCTATCAAAGTATTGAAGTCCAGCAATCAGAAGCCCCCTTGTGGCTACCCTAACACACCCAGTTAAAATTAAACCCCTCACCCTACCTAACACGAGGTTTCCTTTTTCCCTTTATAAACAGCCATTTGCCTATGGGCCACGGCAGTCTCCCCTCTATTCAGAGGCAGTTCTTTGTCCCTCCAGGACAAATAGCACACCTCCACCCCCACCCCACCCCTTTTCTCCCCTCTCCCTGTTCCTCTTCCCTTTGTCTCTTATTCCCTGCCCTTTGTCTCTCTGGAGCAAATAAATCCTCTTTGTGCTGAGAACTTGGTCTTGGGGTGTCTTGTGCTGATGCTGGCCTTTTCAGTCACCCCTTAGTTACCATGGGGAACTGGTTCCACAAAGCCCTGAAGACACGAAATTCTCTAGATGTTGGCATTGCTTATCTAAAATAACAGTATTTGCATATAACCTTCACAATCCTCCCACACACTTTCAATTTTTATGTATATGTGTGTGGTATTCATGTATGTGTGTGAATTTGTATGTGTGTAGGTACACGTGTGTGGGAAGGTGTATGTGCACATGGGATCGTGGAGGCTCTAAGTTGACAATTGGATGTCTGCCTCAATGGCTCTCCACTTCTCTCTTTCCTGAGGCAGATCTTTGGTTGAACCCAGAGCTGCCCAATCCCTGCTAGTTCAGCTAGTCACCCTGCCCCATTCCCCACCTCCCCTGCCCCGGGCCATCCCCTATCACTGCTTCCCCAGGGCTGGGGAAGGTCACAGTGCCTGACATATCTGCCTGGCTTTTATATCGGTTCTAGAGACCTAGACTCCAGTCCCGATGCCTGTGTGCCAAGCACTTTAAGAACTGAGCCCATCTTCCCATACCTTCCTCTATACTGTAAAGTGTAGATTACTAATGCCTAATATAATGTACATTCTAAGCCATTGCTATACGTTGCTAAGCATTGTTTAGATAATGATGAAAGGAAAAACATCTGTATGTATTCAGTACACATGTAGTTTTAAAATATGTTAACACACTGTTGATTGAATGCACAGATGGAGACCGTATGAGTACAAAGGTCAACTGTTGTATCTTGTCTTCTCAATGAATTTGGGTCAGTTACAGTCACAATTGTTCAGGTGAGGGTGTGGGGAAGGGGTTAGCAATAAAGGCAGCAGAAAAGAGGAATCAAAAGTGTTGGTAACACCGAGTCTATTGGACATGGACATAAGAAATGGGCATACAACTGGGTGAAGTGGCACATACCTTTATTCCCAGCACATGGGAACTAGAAGCAGGAGGATTTCTGAGTTCAAGGCCAGCCTGGTCTACAGAGTGAGTTCCAGGACAGCCAGGGCTACACAGAGAAACCCTGTCTCAGAAAAACAAACAAACACAAAAGAAAAATAAATAAATAAATAGATGAGCATGAAGGAGGTGTGTAGGTGGCTTGGGTAGGCAGCCAGAGGGCTAGGGGCAGGGAGTTGGAATGCTGAAGGACAGAGAATGAGAGCTGAGGATTTGAGTCTCTGTGTGTGGTAGCAGTGGGCAGTTAACTTCCGTAGACATGCTGTATTAGTCTACTGCCAAATTCATTCCAAAAGGTTAATTTATTCATTTGATAGAAACACAAATACAATGTCCACACACAATATTCAGGCAATGAAGTCATCCAGGGACTCCTGCTCCTGGGATCCTGGGCCAATCTGGATACCCAGCTGCCCTTGCTTCCTTCTTCAGGGATTCTTGTTCGCTTCTCCATTAGTCAGCAGCATGTTCTATGACCCTCCCACATGGTCCAAATCTGAGGGTGTAGAAAGATCTAGCAATTGTCTATCATTGCTCAGAAACAACCACCATTGGTTTGTTTGTTGTATGTTTGTGGCAAGGTTTCATGGATCCCAGGCTAGATAGTCAAACTTGCTATGCTGTTAAGGATGACTGAATTTCGTGTGTGTGTGTGTGTGTGTGTGTGTGTGTGTGTGTGTGTGTGTGTGCGCACATGAAGTCCAGAGGTCAATGTCAGGAATCTTTCTCCATCTTTTTCTCCATCTTAATATTTGAGACAATGCCTCTCACTGAACCTGGGGCACACTGCTTTGGCTAGCCTGGCTGGCCAGGAGTGCCAGGGAGCCTCCAGTCCCCACCCTCTTGATGCTGCAATCACAGTCACACAGTAACGTACCAGGCTTTTATACTGGTATTATGAATCAAAATCAGGTCCTCAAGGTTGTATGACAAGAACTTTGCCCAACTGAGTTATTTCCCCAGTCCCTGAACCCCTCTTTAGATGACAAAAATCCCAGATTGTTTGCGAGGTATTTTTTGTTTTATATTGAACTATTTAGTGTGGTGGAGTGGGTGGGCACATGCTTGCCGTAGCACTTGTGTGAAGGTCAGGGGACAGCCCATGAGCTTCAGTTCTCTTCTTCCACCTCGTGGATTCTGGGATCAAACTCAGGTCATTAGACTTCGTTGTAAACATTTTTTCCTGCTGACCCATCTCATGAGCCTTCTTCTGTGTGTTTGACATGATCTCATGTATGCCAGCCTGGCCTCAAGCTTCCTGTGCAGCCAAAGATTTCTTTGAAGTTGTGACCCTCTTACCTCCACCTCCCAATTGCTGGAATTACTTGTATGCCCCACCCTGCTTCATTCATACGGTGCTGGGGATGGAACCCAGGGCCTTATGCATGCTAGGCAAGCATTCTACCAATTGAACTACAACTGCAGGCCCGAGGATCAGCAGGTTTTAGCATTATCTATGAACCTGCTGAGTCAGCATCATATATGAACTTGCTGTGTGACCTTGAGTGAGTTGCATGACTTTGCTGTCTCAATTCCTCACCTACAAAATGTCACTGGTAATAAGACTACTTTACAGAATTATTGTAAAGATGAGGTGAGATAAAGTCTCTCCAGAGAACAAGACCAATGGAATTAAAGAAGTCTGTTTTGAGAAATTGGTTGCTATGGTTATGGAAATTTAGATGTTGATGATGGGATCTCTGCAAGCTGGAAACGCAGGAAGCCTCTCCAAGTGTGAGGCTCTGAGAACTCCTTGTTAGTGTCAGTGAGAGGATGAAAGACTAGGGCCCAACCTCTCAGCAGGGAGAGCAAATTCAACCTCCTAGCCTTTCACTCTACTAGACTCTCAGTGGACTGGATGGTTCCTGCACACAGGAGTAGGAAACGATGCCTGCTTTACTCCATCTACCAGTTCAGATACCAATCCCCTTTAGAAACACCTGCAGATACACCCGGAAATGTTTGTTTAAATGCTGAGGCTCTATGGGACCCAGTCACACAGTTGACACACAAAAAATTAATTATCACACAATATAACATGCCTAGCATCATGCGTTCCTATGGTGAGTGTTTGGCAATTGTCAGCTGTACTGATCAGGGCCCATTGTAATAAACTGACTTGATTGTCTGTTTCTCAGGCTGGACTCTGAGCTCTTTAAGGAATTAGAGTTCAGTACAACTTAACAGAAGAAAAGAATCCAAATGAACTGATTTAATCCAAATGACTTGATTAATGAATGCACAAAGGGTTCTAAACAGCAAAATCAGCAGCAAAAATGCAATACCGGATCCACTGTGAAAAGGGCACTTTGTTTGGATTTCACTAGGAATGTGTTTCAGGTGAGTCAAAGTCCTGATTGTGAGTGAGTTCAAACGCACTGAAAATACTGACTTGGGGGACATGTCTTAGCGAGTAGACAAGTTTGTAAAAATAAAAGCTGCAAAAAAATTAAGATTGATTGTATGCCCCCTCCAAAAAAAAAAATGAAAAGAAAGGACCGGGTAAGGTATTCGAATAGATACTCCCTGAGGACCAATGGCCAACATATTTGGGAGAGTGCTGGGCATCACTAAACATCAGATAATCAAAACCACAATGAGACATTACACGGAACCCCTAAGACGCCTATTGTCAGGTGGATGAGAGTTAGCATGTGCTAGTGAGAACCTGAAGGAAAGCTGGCTCGTTGTTGGTGGGAAGGTAAAGTGGTAGCCCCATTGTGAGAAACAGCATGGAGTTTCTTCCTCCAAAAACTAAGAACAGAAGTATGTCATATTCTACACACACAGACACACAAACATGCGCACATAGATTATATTATTCGTGTGTGTGTGTGTGTGTGTGTGTGTGTGTAAAATAGCCAGTTGGAAGCCTGCTCCACAGGAAGGAATTATTCATGCCTGGTACTGTAAGCCTCATCAAAAGCTCATGGCTCAGGAGATCATAGACCCTAGGGAAAACCTACCAGTGTTGGTTGACAAAATGGACATATTAAACTGACTTTTTAATGTTTTTAGTTTTTTGAGACAGGGTTTCACTGTGTAGCTCTGGCTGTCCTGGAACTCACTTTGTAGAACAGGCTGGCCTCGAACTCACAGAGATCCACCTGTCTCTGCTTCCTGAATGCTAGGGTTAAAGGCGTACACCACCACCGCCCAGCTCTTAAACTGATTTCTAAATATTTATGTTGTCTAATAGGTCAGTACTGCTCTCAGCCATGGTCAGAGACGCTTCTTCTGCAGTGGCTAACAGAGAATGATAACTGGTCAAAGTGCTGAAAACATGTGACTACTGAGTGGTCGGCCCTAAATGGGACATCTGTATCAATCCACCAACAGCGGGGCTCGGGGAACATCGTGGAGCAGGGGGTGGAGAGAACGTGAGAGCCGGAGGATGGGGAGCAGGAGGATGGGGAGCAGGAGGATGGGGGACCGGGCTGAGAAGGGCTGTCTTCTAGACATGATCTGGCTACAGCACTCATCAATTCACAGCTAGCCGTGGTTACCTGCACACTATCTTTAGTCAACAAAGTTAGCCAACATTCGGACAGGCAGCACTAACAGGACTCAGAAAGGCCATGTCCATCTCCAGTTAGTCCCCCAGGACGTTCAGCCATCACAGCGATCTCGGCAGTGAAGTGCTGAGATCTATGTATCTTGTTTGGGTTCAAAGCATCTGTAACTTAACCAGGATTTCCCTTTTCTCAGGAGTGAAAAGACCCCTTTGCTTCCCTCAGATGTGCTTGCCCCTCTGAACTAGACACTCGGAGCCCCCAGGGCCTGGTCAAATACTCCTGCTCATCTTCACCTGCACAATTGTTGTTGTTCCTAATCTTTCAGGAGGAAGGAACTCAGTAATCTGCAAACACTTTCTCCAGGTTTCCCTCCCAGGATAGGGGAGGTGTTCAGATTTCCGGACCAGGCCCTTGGGGCGGCTTTCTTTCCTGGCTCGCTGTCTTCCAAGGAGTGCCACAGGTATGGCTTTGTAATTTTAGAATGTGTCACCGCGGGGGGGCCTTGCCAAAATTCCGAGATGAGTGAAAAGAATATAACTCTAAAATATGTCTTTTCTCTTCAGAAGATGGCATTCCCGCACGGCTGTGGAGGGAGACACGTGTGGTAGGCAGCCTGCAGACGTGTTTCTAAAAATAGACGGGAAGGAGGCAAGCGTGAGGCTATGGAGTCTCTCCTTGGTTGTGTGAAGGGCTTCTCACGGTGAGCGAAATGAAGTACAAACAACTATTGATCTTCAAAAGGCTGTAGCTACTTAGATTAATTGCTTCCATGCTTTACAAGACTGTTGACATAAGAGGTCCAAACACTCATTTTTTCTTAAGAAAAGAGAGATGAGTGGCAGGTTTCCTGCAAGACCTTGTAGTTCAAAGCTCACAGAACACATCGTGCGCAACCCTAGACCCTGGATCAAACACACCTACTGAGGGTAGGTATGCGGGGACCAGTAAGAAAAATTTCAATACAGACTGAATATGTGATCATGGTTAGGGAATTGCTGTTGATTTTATGACATGTAATAATAGCATTTTGGTTGTGAAATTAAATGTCCCACTTTAGAAAGACGTCCACTCAAGCAATTAAAAGTGCCAGAATACCTAAGGTTTGCCTCCCTTTCCTTAGCAAATGGGCATAAAAAAGAGACAGGAAGGGTGACGTGTCAATTATAAATGTAGCAAATTGCTCTTTTGGAGTTTTTGATAAAGAGAAATTTGTAAATGTTTTTAAATACTGTAAAACCAAATACAAATATTGTAAAACTAAATGTAAATCTATATCTTAAAAGAGAAACCCCAATACTGAATAGCCAATAAGTGCACAAGAAATAGATGCTTTTTGTGAATTAAGAGTCTAGCCAATGAGCCTGAAGTAGGTCATATGTAAGCCCAGTGCAGAGCAAATTAAGTTTTAAAGAGAATGTTGTTAATAATTCACGGCCAGACACAAGTGGGTACTTAACACATGACCATGGCAAAGAAATCAGAAGGTTCAACTAAAAATGTTTCACTTACGTGAATCCCCAAATGTACTTTTGGAAAGTACAAGGAAAGAGGGTCAGAATTGTGCCTTAGTATGTCTTTGGTGATTTGTTACAAAAATTGTTCTTCTTCTGTATGTACATAGGATAATTCTCCTCTCCTGGAATTTAGAAAGAGGTGATTAAAGGCACAGTTTCTTTACATTAGTAACAGGCCCCCCAAACTATAGGGATCTCAGAGTCTCTACCAATCAGGAGTGAGATGGTTTCATCAGTGTCTGACACAGCCACAGAAGACCCCCACAGAGTTGTTTGTGTGACAGGGCCACCTTGCCTCTCAGGATGCTGTTAATGGAACGAGGTCACAGCCCCAATGAACTCTGCATAGACAGAGCTGTTGTGCAGCTCCAGCTTGGTCACAGCCTTATTGTGATGGCTGCCAGGATGGGCACATGTAGCACATTTGCTGCAAGATGGACTGGTGGGCAGGGTGTGCCCATGAAGGGAAGATGAGGAGCGTCCTGCACCATAACCTTTTCTCCAGAGTCCACTGTTAATCCAGATGCTGGGACACACACTTTTAATCTAGGGGGACAGAGTCCCCCTAGAAGGAGGATTGTGGGTTTGACTCCGGCCAGGGCTACCTGATGGAAGCAACGTAAGGGAGGAAGGGCTCGTTTTGACTCACAGTTGGAGTATGCATTCTATCACGGTGGGTAAGACATGGCGGTGGGAGCAGGGGGCAGCTGGTCCCAGTGCATCTGAAGTCAGGAAACAGAGGTGAATGCTGGCATTCAACTTGCTTTCTTCTTTTTATTCAATTTGGGACCCCAGTCATGGGCTGGTTCTGCCTACATTCAAGCTGAGTCCTCCTCCTCCATTAGACCTTTCTGGAAACACCCTTCCAAACACGCCCACAGGTGTGTTACCGCTGCCCTTCTAGATTCACTCACACTGGCAAGTGAAGGCTCACCTCAGCAGTGTCTCCTAAAACACCTGACTCAAGAAAACAAAAAGGGATCAGTTGTGGAATGGTGGCGGTCATTCTTACCACAATAAAGTTGGTTTTGATATCATTCTTCATCAGTCTGGTGATCCCACAGGCAAAGCAAAGGGCTCCAGGAAATTAAGATAACTTGAGAAGAGTTTGAGAGCCTTCTAGCAAAACTGTGCACGGGGGACCTGGGGGACAATTGGACCGGAGAGACCTTGGCACACTGTCTATTCCAGCACTCAGGAGGTAGACCTGAAATTCAAGGTCATCCTTGACTACAGAGGAACTTTCAGGCCAGCCTGGACCACCCGAGACCCTAAAACAAACAAACACCAAACCGGGTGTTTGGAGGGGGGGGTAGCTCAGTCAGTACAACGTTTGCCACACAAGCGTGAGGACCTGAGTTCAGATCCCCAGCTCCATTACACACTTTTAAAATTAGGCACCAAGCCAGGCATTTTTATCTGTAGGAAGCTTTTGTATTCATCCTGCATCTGTCGGTCTCCTTTACCCTTTTCTCCATTTAAGTAATGCCCTTTCTTACTGATGTGTAGGTTTTCATTCTATTTCAGGGAAGTCAGATTTTAGCAACAGGAATTGCAAACTGTCTTTCACAGTTTATGTTTATGCTTTTGATAAGGTATTTTCCCATGCATAAGTGGCCTTTTAAAATCAAATTAATTTTTCTCTCTTTTCCTGGTATCTGGATTTTGCTTCACATTTTAGAAGTCCTTTATCTTGTGCTTAAAATTTCCTATCAGTTCTTTTATTTATGTTTTAAAGCTGTATTTATTTATTTTATGTATATGATTGTTTTGCCTACAAGTGTATGCACCATGTTTGTGCTTCATACCCTCAGAGGGTACAAGAGGGCTTCAGATCTCTTGGAACTGGAGTTACAGGTGGTTGTGAGCCACCATGTGAGTGCTGGAAATCAATGTCAGGTCCTCTGCAAGAGCAGCATGTTCTCTTAACCACTGAGCCAACCCTCCAGCTACCATGTTCTTCTCCTCCTCACCTCCTTCTCTCTTGAAGTATTTGACAATCTATTTATTTTATTTGTATATTTATGAGTGTTTGCTGGAATGTATGCATATATGTACACCATGTCCATGCCTGGTGCCCACAGAGGTCAAAAGAGGTCACTGGATCCCCTGGAACTGGAGTTTCAGATGGTTGTGAACTGCAGTGTGGGTCCTGAGAACTGAACCCCAGTCCTGTGCAAGAGCAACAAGTGCTTTCAACCATTGATCCATCTCCTAACCCCCGAGTTCTTTTATTTTTTTAACATTCAAATCTTTAATCCATCGTAAATGGATTCTGATGTAACTTCGGAGGTAAAAATCCAAAAAAGATTTCTTTCCCAGATGGCCACCAGTTGATTCAACACAATTTATGAAGTGACCTTTTCTCTACTAATTGGAAAATGCTGCCTTTATCAAGTAGTGAATTTCCATTAGTGTTTGATCTTCTACAGATTCATTTTAGTCAGAGTTTGGCCCTTGCATTTTGTTATAAAAATTAATAGGCAGATATTCAAGACGTTCACACAAATTTACCCATGCTCCACCCAGAGCAATACAGTCAACAGGTGAATTGTTCTTTGGGGGAAAATATTCTAAAATCCCCCATCTGCTAAAACCTGATCCTCCCTCCTCCTATGTTGAGGCTGAAGACCATAATGACCACCAGCCTTTTGAGTCAGATTTGATTACTGGGGAGAGATGGCCAAGGAAGGTTCCGCTTCCTTTGTTTTGTGTGCTGAATTAGCACAAGGTGGGCTATGCTCACAGTTAGGGTATGAACCATCAATCATTGCCCCCCGCCCCCAACACAGGGTATGAACCATCAATCAACCTGCCCCCCCCACACACACACCAGGTATGAACATCCCCTTCCAGTGCTAGGATCAAATCCAGGGCCTCACGTGTGCTAAGCAGGAGCCCTGTCCCCGAGCTGCATTCCCATTCCTTTTGCTGTGCTGCTGTTTAGGGAGCTTTGGTTTCCTAAGATGGTGTTCGCTATTTAGCCCAGGCTGGCCTATAACTGTCTACCTGTAGCTAGCCTGTAATTCACGATCCTCCTGCCTCAGTCCCCCAAGTGCTAGAATTACAGGGATTTGCTACCACACCCAGATCTGCTCACCTTCTGGAAGGAATGCCATGACACAGCTCTGGTTGTGGCTCTTGCTTCTCACCAATCACCAACATATGCCTAGTTTATGTTGTAAGCACACACTGCCCTCTTAGTATTGGTGGTGTTTTGACTTGTAGGCTGCTTTGAGGTGGCCATAAGACTATGCCTCAAAATACCTCCAACTTAGGGAACGGCGGCTGACCAATGGCTCCAGCAGCTAGGCTCTGAAATCCATTAGTTATCTGTGCTGAGAGGATGCCATCTCCCGGGCTGCAACTCCTGGTCAATGCCAGACAGGCAGCAAGCCAGTTCTGAATGACAAGGGTGTCTCTCTAGCTGCCTGGCCTTGCTGAACCTTCTTCCCTTCCCTTCCCTTCCCTTCCCTCCCCTCTCCCTTCCCTTCCTTCTCTTTCTTTCTCTCTTGCTATGAAGCCCAGGCCGGCTTGGAATTCACTATGTAGGCCAGCCTAGCCTCAAACTCATATCAATGCTCCTGTCTCAGCCTCCCAAGTGCTAGATTACAGATTGTGACCACACAAGGCACAGGCCTTCCTTTAATGACACCAGAGCACTTCTGCCCAACATCCCCTCTTTCCTCAGGGTCATAGTCTCATGATGGCATGATGGGTCTTCCAGCCTCTGTCTGGTTTCCCTCCTTATCTTTCACACGTGCATTCCCCCAACACAACCCATGCACAGTTAATCTCAATTTGGCATCTGTTTCTTGGATCTGAGTTAGCACAAGCTACCTATCCCTACAGGCATGCAATGCATTCATTGGTAATACATTCCACTCCCACCCCCACAGCCATCTGTAACAGCACTGGTGGTGTGCTGGATCTTGGGCTCTTTACTCTATAAGGAAGAGCTTTTCCTGGGTTGAATAAGGCCTTCTGTCTCCTCACTGCCGAGATGCAATCAAAGGTGATTAAGTGTGTATGACAGTAAGTTAGAACTTCTTGTCTTCACTGGTCACATGACACAAATGAATGGAGTATTCATCTTAAGAACAATGGTGTCTGACCAATGATTCAAAGAGGTCGTTTCAACCTGAGCACCACAGGGGTGTACCCAGACGTTAGGGCTGGTCCCCTAGGCAGACAGTCTGCTTCACCTGTAGGTGAAGCAGGATTGTTTGATGACCGATGACTAGACACGCCCTTGAGTTTAGGTTCACATTCACTCTCTTGGCTTGGAGTCTCACTGTTTTCAATGCTGGAATTCAGCTGTCAGTGTTCCTCTCCCACCTCCAGGAATTCAGATAGTCTGGAGAAATCAGGTGTTATCTGAGAGTTGAAATTCAGTTTATGAGTTCATTCTCATAGTTCAGGGTGATGCCGTTCATTCAACCCCGCAGTGCTTCAGAGAGCTGTTGATGTCTGGTCGGACCAATTTTTTCACGTTGTGGCGTGTAGGATGCACAACCCTTTTGGAATGTTTCTTGGATGACAGATGACTTAGGCTTTCCCTGAGTGTCTTTGGGCTAGACCTGTCATGTCCATTTCATTGCTGATGTGCTGTGTGTGTGCAGAAGAACTCTTGAACCGTTTACTTAACAGCTCTGATTAACACTGAGTATTCTGGTCCCAACGTGTTACAGACATTTAACCTCTGATCATTCAAAGTGCTTGCTTTATTCACTGAATAGAGAGAGATATTTATGAGCCATATGGGTGGAGTTGATCCCACAAAGAATTTAAGGAGGGGAAAATTACATAATCTGTAATCATTTTTAGGGGGTGCCTGAATCAATCCCTGTGAGTCTTGCACTGGTCTGCTCAGCAGTCGCTGCCTGCTTATTGACTATTCCAGTGTTATATGAGAGCTCAAATCATGTGCAGTGTGGTCCTATTTTCTTCTGGCCTTCTCCTTCAGTGCCAATGAGATGAACCTATTTCAGGCAAATTTCCATAGCACGCCACTTTTAAATGGGATTCTTGAGCAAGCCAGTGCTGGGTTTGCACATTGGAGTGGACCCTCGAGGACGTAGCGACCATGTCTCCTGCAGTGATCAGTGCTGCCAAGGCCCACGGCAATGGTGC